>JAWQUT010000005.1:4989516-5048472 GCA_033807755.1 Ellobium chinense
GAGAGAGAGAGAGAGAGAGAGAGAGCGAGGTGGACTAAGAGAAAACTGACAGCGTGATAGATGGAAACAGACTGACATGGTGACGGGGTTTGCTGAAGTTTTATATTAAAAGGGATGCATCCACATATGCTGTCTGCAGTGGTGGTTTTGGTCGTCGCTGGTTTAAAAAAAAAAAAACCAACGAATTGAATCTCTCTTATTTATTGTGATATTGACAAAAAAAGCCAGATCAGCAGATGCGTACTATTTTGAAGTAAACATTAGAGAGAGAGAGAGAGAGAGAGAGAGAGAGAGAGAGAGAGAGAGAGAGAGAGAGAGAGAGAGAGAGAGAGAGAGAGATGGTCTTTTAAACTAAAACTCCAGACTGTGACAGCAATTGTCCTCCCATAGTTAGAGACTCAAAGATAGCTTAATTTGTTTACCAATGTTTACTGATTCAGGAATGATTTGCTGTTTATAGTTTCGCATCTGTCAAAAGGGGTAATAAACAAAGCTCGGAATACTTTTTCGTATAAACATATCATGAGTTACACTAGTCTAGCAACTCTTGAACTATGAAGAGTTAGCCTCAGATCCTGCTGATTACACATATCAACGAGGAATCACAATGTTACCTAATCCTTTACTATCAAATTGACTCGCATACAAAATAAAGAAACTACCACTGCTACTGCTGCTACTTCTACTACTACCTACTACTACACCATTACAACTACCACTAGCTACTACTACCACCACTACAATACCACTACCTACTACTACCACCACCACTAAAACTACCACTACCTACTACTACCACCACCAATACAACTACCACTACAAATACCACCACCACTACTACTACTACTACAACAACCACCACCAATACTACTACTACCACTACTACTACTACTACTGCTAACACCACTACTGCTACTATTACCACTACTACTACAACTACCACCATCACCGCCACCACTTTTTTTTATCTTTATTCACCTTGGTTTAGAGGCCCATCTCATGTCTGTCCTTACATTACCAAACGAAAAACTCGCGCCTGATATGAAGTTTCCCTTCCAGTCATGATATTCAGGAGTGTCACCACTAGACCCTACTGTTAATAATAACAATTATGACTGAGAGCTTGCGCATTAACGATGGGATCTCTTACTATAGTAAAAAAATACCTTTGCACATTGGTGCTGCATGCACTTTTTGTAGAGTTCAATCTTAGCAGATTTATTGTAATTCTTACGATGGTGAGAGATCCATTCATTAATGCTTAAGCTGAAAATTGATTAGGCCTAAAAGTCGATGTTTGTACGTGTCTCTGCTCTGCGTGGCTAATTTCCTCTTCTAAGTGAAGCGGAGTCCTGAGGCTCAACATAACGATTTTCCACTGACCATCCGCGCTAACACTCTGTGGAACTTTCAAACACTTTCAGGGTTGTAGCTTCCCAAATGTTGCATGACATTTTCTAATACTCTGGTAAATTTTACACTCTGACGGCTTGTCAGACAGATCGACATAATTGACATATTATTTTACATACAAACGTAGTTTCACGCCGGTGTAATACCAATAAGCTTACACGAACTACGTGACAATGCTTAATTAAGACACATGTATTAAGGAAGCAAGTGGGGTCCGTCGGCCGGCGCCAGCAATAGCCAACGTTAACATCAACAACACCACACATCCGCAAAGTTCACAACCGAAGAGGCCATAGGCATGACCCACCAAACATTCGGTACATTAACAGCGTAGAGCATAACATGCCGACGTCAAATACTTTGTACACAAAACCGATTAAGATATAAACGCGTTCTCACCATCCCTCCCCTCACCTTTACTGTATGTATGTGTGGAGTCTGTTTATCATATTCAGTTTCGCGTTGAACATACCACAGCATAGTATCCAAATGAAAACAAAGTTGATTACGGCCTGGAGCGGGAGGGGGCGAAGGAGGCTGCCATGGCCCAAATCCACCTGCTGTGAAAACACGTTTGGACACACTCAACATCGTGCAGTAGAAGCGATGACATTGTCCAAACGGAAGAAGAATGAAGCTGGATTCAGGTTCTTTGCTTCAATCAGTTTCAGTTCACTGGCGCCACTGTTTTTGTTTTTCTATGGCCCTATAAAGGAAATGCGTTACCATACAAGTTCTGCTGTGATTTCGGAATGTTTTCCCCCACGGAGGTTAATGTATACCAGAGCACTATCTTCTAAGGAGAAGAAAAAAAAGGGAGAGGATTTTTACATTTTTGTTTTTATAAGATGGTTTCGTGTGCACCTTAAAAAATCCCTTGACAACTTTAAAATCGTAGAAGAGTTGACCCAGCAGCGGCTGCCAGTTCTATCTAGTCCCGGGCAAAAAGTAATCGGGTACCCGAGTCCCGAGATACCTATTGGTAGCCGGGACCCGAGATTACTTTTGAAAAACCCGGGTTTAGTAATCGTGTAACCGCCAGAGGAGACCTAGATAACCCGGGTTGTGTAATTGTTTACTCACCAGGAGACACTGGATGAAGCTGGGCTTGATAATTTGTGTATTCATGAGAAAAGACGCTGGTAAAGTAACCATGCCGTATCAGGCTTGAAGCAACATAATAACGTGTCATCTAATTAACGTACAGGTAACAGCAACTAGCGACTAGCTTCCCCAAGTCCCCTGTTCCCTCGTAATCGTGAGTAATCGGGTACCCGGGTTTTGAATATGGCGATTACTATTACCCGAGATTACTTCTTGGACCGGGTTTGGCACAGGCCTAGTTCTATCCCGCGGGTATGGTCTTATCATCATAGAGGAACAATATGGTCGAACTGTGCTGGTGTGTTGCAGAAACCTAACTGGAAGGACAGAAAAACAAACAGAGATAATATCCATCAGAACACTTGCATCTAGCTGAATGCCATCACACGATTAGGATCAAATAAGATAAATAAGATCCATCTCCAATCAGAGAGAGAGAGAGAGAGAGAGAGAGAGAGAGAGAGAGAGAGAGAGAGAGAGAGACAGAGAGAGAGAGAGAGAGAGAAGAAGAATAAAAGATAATATAATACAGATAATTAGATACTTCTAGCTATAAATCCATATGCAGTGGGAGTACAGCACTTTATTATGGAATGTCAACTAATACAGCTGGATAGGTAAATACAGTATGTAGAATAAAAGATCACACGTACAATGTAAACAATATTATAAGCAACAAAACCGAGCTGTACAAAAAAATAAAGAACGGCATTGCAACAATAACAAAATGACTACAGGGGTGATCAAAGCTGTAAAGGGCAATGATCTCTGTGTATATACACCACCAACATGATACAATATACAGTCTTAAGTTAATATAACTAAATATGAACACTGCAGTGGATATACATGTATCTGAACATTCTTACTTAAAACTGACCTTGTAAAGCATCAGTCCATATGAACAATCTGGAAGTAATAATTAGTGCAGTGCTGAGGCATATCATGGCATATAATAATATACTTGTACTGTATATATACACGTGTGCCAAATTTGAAGTCTACAATGGTGAACTGTTTTTGGTCGCTAGAGGGCACTAGGGTAACTTCCTATGCCACTGATCTATGACATCACAGTAGGTTTGATGGCATCAGTGTCTGGGTACTTGAAGGTCTGGGTAAATTATGCAGCTGATTTTTTTTAAGGACTAGATTTAGATATATGGTAGTTATATGTTACAAACATTGCTCCAAAAAAGAAAAACAATCACAGTTACTTGTAAAGTGTGAAACACATAGTGTTAAACAGCTTAGTTTACTATAACTGCAACAGCATTTGTATTGTGCTGATTGACCAGTACTTACTGCACAAGATGAAATTAGCAACATTAAAACATGTCCTGTGAATGGTAAACAATACTGGTGTGAGTCATCTGCTTAATATATAAAACACAAAATGAATGGATGAAACACTGATTCAAAGAAAATCTTGACAGCTGATTAACATACCAGTCAAAAGTAAAAATTCAACAAGGAGTGAAAATTGATAACTAATATAACACATTTCTTAAACAAATAACTAATGAAGAAAATCAGCAATTAATCAAACAGCATATTGGTGAACATAAGAAACTGAAACAGATCCATCTTTCATCAAATTTCCTGACACCTGGCTATGGTATGCTATGGCATGTCTGATTGTAAAATATTATTTAGATAAAAAAGTACCACTGACAAGGCTCACCAGTGAATTTATATGTACCTGGGTAATAATCTTATATTATAAAAAAAACTCGTGAAATTTTGTAACAGCCATATCTCGACTATTTGTGCACCAACCTGCCCGAAATTTTGCATACACCTTCCTTTTGGTCTGAAGGTGTTTCTTTTGGTAATTTCTTCGCCTTAAACGGTCCGTAAGTATTATTTTGATAATTACGTAAATTTTCTTTCTTTCGTGAATACGATCCCAGTTTGGTGTTTTTAAATGAACCATACGTCACTGGTTTTTGCAATTCGCCCCTGAAATGTTTCCTTCCGGTCCCCGAAGTTGAAACCTAGCATTTGTATCAGATGCCGGGTCAAGAATATATGTAGACTACGTAGCAGAGTCGATCGTCAGAGTGAACATATTCATCGTTATGAAAAGGAGCAGAATCAGTAGAATGAACATGACTTTGGTCGTGTAAACCACCAGTGCGAATACTGGTGCTTTCCGATAGATAGATGCAAGTCCTAGACTTGGCTGTACTAACAGCCAAGAAATACTTCCTCCCATGCACACAGTGGGGGTTAATTTCTCCATTGATTTCATCATATGTAAGTCACAAACCGACCATAACTGGTCCTTTTTGTAAAAAACTGGTGGGCTACGATGTCTCTGATTGTCTCCGAAATTTGTAGAAAATGGATTTTCCCGTATCCAAATTACCTGTTCCAATTTTTAAACTCAGGTTTATGCTCATGAAGTCACTACTATTGTGGTGTCTGCAGCCAAACTGGTGTTTTGAGGCTAAATTCCTCAAATATGGCGGGTTTTTAGAGAGGCTGGCGTTGAGAAAATTGTTTTTTGCGTTTGTTTTTTTTTTTTTCAGCTTAACCGTTATGTTTACACACAATTACGTGTGTGAGCACAATAATTACAAAAAGAGCAGCGGTGTTAATGTTGTACATGTAGTTTGGTCACACGATTAAGCCGCAAATTTGCGGGTGCTTTGACTAGACTCTAGTATTAAAAAAAAAAATTAAACTAGGGAATGAATTCAAACACCTCTGTGACATATTCATAGCATAAATAAATTACATGCGTGTATTTAGTGAAAAAGAAAGACAAATAAACACCATGCGTCATTAACAACATGGCGAGTTACTTGTATCATCTCCAAAAAGATTTGGCCATTGAGACACAATACAAAGGCCATTCATGGGGATTTCTGTGTTTGAGCTGAACTGAAGGTAATTTCTAAAACTACATTTTAGCATAAGTGATTTCTGCTTTTGGCTGTGTCAGGCAAAATGGCTCGGATATAAACCACAGCAATTCAGAAACTTTAAATGATCATCATATTCATGCCAAGATGTATGGATGTAATGATCATAAATGGAAATGTTGAATCATCCTAAACATCAAACAATACCCTATTATTCAAAGTAAACAGTCCTTTAAGTGTCTGTTAAAATGATGTAATTCTGTTACAATCCACTTGGTTACACTGTACAAAGTCCAAATTTTGACACCCACAGCTTACATGGTGGCCATAGGCCAATATCAGATATGTTCTAGTGGTATAGCCAAGCTGCTAGCCAGTGTTCTGTGGACACGTGATTACATTTTAGTTTGAATCTTTTATTTCACTGTAAGCAGCAGATATGTTAAAAAAATATCACGCTGAACAATGAAATGCTAGATACTTGACCTGGCTTACAAGGTCGAACCTCACTTTTCAATTTGGATGAGCAGAGCCTTAATTGGAAGCTGAATAATACAAAATCAGACAGAGGTGTCTGTAGGTGCTGGACCTTAGGTGACATCATGATTTTTGCCATAGGCCTCTGTTGCTCATGCAAAGGGAATGAGTCTTGATGCAAGGGTCAAACCTTGATCACTCAAGCCCTCCTTACTGCATCCTAAGGACAAGTGTGTGGTAACAGAACAATTTCTCATGAAACTGGATAAAATCTCAGAAAGAAAAAGCACTGAAAAAAGGTGGCATGCATATTCAACATTAAGCTTTGATTTCTACTTGAACATTCAGGCATTTTCATCCCCAAATCTTCTTGAAATGCAGAAAAGCTTAGCAAGAGGCAAGCCAAGATACA
Source organism: Ellobium chinense (assembly GCA_033807755.1). Lineage (NCBI taxonomy): Eukaryota > Metazoa > Mollusca > Gastropoda > Ellobiida > Ellobiidae > Ellobium > Ellobium chinense. Next base: position 4,995,793 of record JAWQUT010000005.1, read on the forward strand.
TATGATTGTCATTGATACATTAAAATTTGGGTAATCATTACTGACAAATAAAACTGCCGATTAACACAGACCTAGAAATAGATTATGCAGTGAATCAGGGTAACATCGAAACAAAAATATCAGTGAACAATAGCAAAACCATACACACCAACACATATATCACTGGTTCTACTCTGGGACTTTCTTATTGTGTGTTTAGGTGAGGGTTAAGATTAGAGTCAAGGTTAGCTTCAAGTTCAGGAACGAGAGAGGGTCCCTACATTGGTAAGGAATATCTTAAGGATGTTTTCTCTTCCTTAATGCCATTGATAGCAGGGAGAGTCCCAGGAGTGATAATACCAAATGCACAAACAGCACTTGTAAACTTAGGTGACAACTAGCCATCAACAGCAAAGATAAACTGATGCAGATAATCTGATGTTTTCTTCCATTCTTGTAACATGAGAGCAGATGACTGTAACCTCATAAGCTGTCGGACTTTCTCCTTGCCATGGCAGTGACATCGCTGGTAGAAAACCTCATCTTCTCAAGCTGGGTCATTAAAGCTGGCTAATATTTTTAACTTCCATTCATATTGCTCCTGAGAAAATATTCATGCAATCAACCTTGATGTGTCAAATTAAGCCAATTTAAACACCTTCATAATGGATGAGACTACATCCACTGTGTTAGCATAATGAATGGATCAATTACATTTAGTGAATGGAAGGACAAATTATGACAGAAGATTAACTAATGAAAATATGGAAGATAATGACTGGTGTGGTTCTGATGTAAGCTGTCGACTTTCAAAGCCCTTTTCACGACCGACTTCAGTATGTTATGGTATGAGAAAGTCTACAGAGTTAACCTTTAGTGGTCCTCTCATGTCTTACACTGAATATATTCATTATATCGTAGCCCTGCCTGTCCCATCCATCTGCCCCAGTGTCCACTTCTGAGGATGAGTGACCAGCTGGGCATGAATTAAGTTGCAGTTGTAATAATCCTGATGCCATTAGTTTGTGAATGGAAAAGAATGTTAATAATAGTTGATGAAATAATGAAAATTTTGAATGTCAAAATAGGAACATAAAGCTACAAAACCTGATCAGGGTTCAAATTGGAAAACACAAAGAGTGCATGCATTTTAGTTAGTGTTGAAGTTGCTCTTATCATGCAACATTCCTAATGTGATCCTGACTCCTTTTTAAATGAGGAATTTAAGAACTCCAGGATTATGAAATTCTGATTCCTGACTTACCTAAACACTTCAAAGGGTACAGTATTCATGTAAGACACATGATAATAACACACTATACAGCAGAACAACAGATACACAGTTCAAGTATCAAAACAGACAAATTATGTTTGGTGAAAGACATGGATGAGTTCTGAATATATATACATAAAAATTATGGGAATATTGTGTATTGAAGCATTTAAGCCCCTCATATCAAATTTTCAAAAATAAAGGTGAACTATCTGTAAATGGTGCACCATGAGGAACAAGGCAGATCCAGTTTGAAAATAAAACACCACTTCTGAGCAATAAAAAGCATTTGAGATTTTATTCTAATCAGTTAAATTATCTAACATAATTCACCTGCAGTTTGCAGTCACAACATTAAAGATGCATGCCTTAAAATATGGACTGATTTGAACAAATATTGTAACGGTTTCAAGTTGATCTGACTGCCTTTCAGTCATGTATTTAAAAAACAGCTAAATCTGGGATGGCAAGAATCAAATAACAGATCTACTGCTACAGTGTGTCTAGTCATTGCCAACAGAATGTACCTTCACATCTAATTGTCAGAAAATTTCAATAGTTATTACTAGATAATACAAGCACATCCACAGCATATCTAACTGTTGTTTATAAAACAGAAATGTTCCATGACAATTAATATCTTTGAACAGCTGTGTAGAATTTACTCAACGGAGAAATTTGAGAAGTGCGAGTTTTGAGGAAATTCCCATCCACTTTGAGAAGTCATCAAAGAAATACACTGTTAATCTGTTAAGGATTTGTGAATGGTGATTATACAGAAACTGTAGCTTCAAAGGGACACTTAAAGCACATGACATAGATAATGTAGGTACTGTCCCACTTTTAACGAATCTAAGATAACATACTAGCATGTGGAAATGTGAGTCTCTGGTGGAAGAGAAAGCAGGAAGAATGGAACTAAGGTTAAACACTATTACTGTGTACTCTGTCTTCCCATGCCCAGTGAACAATGAACACTATCTAGGCAAATGTTTGCTGTGAACGTTTTGAATCCTGATGAACAAAAAAAATCAACACTACATATTTCTTGTGGTGTTAGAATCTACTAAGCCCTTACAAAGACAAAGATCACAGAGCACAGTATGGTAGTCTCTTCCAGTGTTCCACTGAGCGATGTTATAGTCCACTCTTGTTACTGTGACTGTGGTCAAACATGATGAATCTGAACATGCCTCATGATGATTTGTAAATATCCCCCCAAATTTTTATCATATTTCAATAAAAGTATTTCAGAACATTATGGTATAAAATATGAAAAAATAAGGTTGATACAACCATCCATAACACTGCTGGATTAAAAAAACCCAAGCAGTATTTGAAATGATGCAAACTGTCTCAAATGTAAAAAGATTATATTTCTCCATTCAAGTCATTCTGGACAAATTGTAAATGTGCTAAAAATCTCAAAAACAACAAAACTATGAACATCCAAAAGAGAGCAAACAAATGGTCTCTGAACAACAAAATGTAGTTTGTCTCATGTTTAAAATAAAGCACTCAACATGAGTACATATTGGTAAAATTATTACGAAACAAATATAAATTTATACGGTCCATTTAGGTATTAAGATTTTAATTTAATTACATAAGTAAAGTTCATTACAAAACATCACATTTTCCCAATGTACAATGAGATGAAAAAATTGTAATCTGTTATGAACTGAGAACAAAGACCTTAAGAGTGAGGTTGGGAGTGATAGAAGTTCTAAGTGAAGTATGATTTCATGTGTAAAAATGTGAAGTTGATAGTATAAAGTACACTCGCACACACTGCAAAATTTGCTAGCCACTCTTAACTGTCTTCTATTAAGCACATAGGACTAAACAAATCCAATATGTTTACATGTTGGTTACTTTGAAGCTTGCAAAAGTGTTTTGGAATTATGCAGGCTTCATATAAACATATTTTTTGTTTTTTTGTTTGTAATAAATGTGTTCTGGTGCTTAGACTGGGATCACTATTCAGGTACTTTTGCCAGGAGAAAATGTAGGTGAATGAGGGAAGAAGAGAATGTTAAGAGAAAAAAACAATACACCAAATTGTTAAAAAATAAAGGTAGAGTTTTAGCAGCATCTGGAAGATGGACCTGGGAATGGAACAATTAAATCGTCGCCTTCCACACAAAAGGGCATATCCCTGTTTTTCATGTTTTTAAGGAGAGCGATTTACGTCTGATTCGATCATATTGATAGTTAGCTTAAGCCCTTAGGAATTTTATGCTGTATCTTCGTTACTATTTGAGCTAGGGATACACCGTTTAGTGTGAACATAGTTCTGAGATAGCACTACGTACTGGTGGTGATAACTCAAAACCGTCAAAAATCGGGATACGCCCTTTTGTGTGGAAGGCGACGAAATGTAGACAAAAGAGATAAAAAAAGATAATTAGAACATGGATTTCGTCTGATATAACAACTGCAGGCCTATCACATTGCTCAGTCTCCTCAACTGTTAGACAAATCTCTTGTTTAATGACCATGACTATATTCATAGTTTGCACATGAAGTGATATTCAGCCTATCATGTGCCCACCTCTTGACATGATCCTACTTAGGATCCATTATTTTTTTCACTTGATGACACTTATTGTGAAAGTTCATGGGACATCTGAACTGTTTCTTAGTTATCACATTTTGCAACATTCATAGGAGTGATCTAGCCCAACTGTTACTTTGGGGTTGTGAAATATTTCTGAACAGTGCAACTTATGTTTAAAAAATGTTCATAATATGTTTGTTTGAAAGTAATTAATACTGCTAAGCAGGTGAAATCTAACATAAAGGAGGAATGAATGAATGAATGAATGTATGGGCATTTGGGCAAAACAGCCAGCGCAGTTTTTCCTTTAATGATGAGCCCAAACCCCAATTTATTTCCTTAAAAGTAGAGGCCAGGTTACTGTCTTCCAACTGAGTACACCCAGACCTTGGAAATATCTTATATTCAGACCACACATAGCTGGAAGAAAACCTGCACATACTACACCATGGCTGCTGGTTTGGGAAAGCAAAGTGTAAAGTAAAATGTGAGTTGCTTAGTCTACTGTGTTCTGTCCTCGAAAGCAGTCACAATGGAGATTGCAGTGATGTAGCCACTCAACACATCTCCATTATTTGCAACAACCAGTTTGCCATGTCATCATATAAACACACCTGACATGTAATGATAATGTTACAGTACACTCAACTCATTTGGACTGTGCACATCAAGGTGCACATCATCCCATGGTGTGTCAATTTAGTGTGGATATTTTTGCAAGGATATTTCAACACTGACTGTATGGGAGAATGTTAATAAGGGAATAAAATATTATTTTGATTGTCACCAACCACCAGTGTCTAAATAATATATGACTTTTGAGATTCTGTAGCACTCATTCAGTACTAGAAATGCTGGATAACTAGTGTCTTTGTTTTATACTTAATTAATAATGTTATTACTATGACTGGATGTTACTTCGCCACACTGACTAGATGTCTTGTTGCCGAAGTTTAGGACACAGTTTACAAATAAACAAATGATAACCTTTACTTTGAAGTTAACCTGCTGATTATTTCATTGCAGTTAAACACACACAGTACCAGTTGGCTGACTAATATACTGGAAAACCTTTCCTTCTTAATCTTTCAATTCACATATGCCTATCACATATACACAGCAACAGCAAACATGTCTACAAAACTGAGTGAATGCCGAAACTATTTGCCAACAACCTCCATAATGGTATCAAGTTTTTCTTCCCCACCCTGGCTGTGATGAACAAGCTCTCCGCTTCCCTCTGCCAATATATTGCCATCTGCTGGTGAGCTTTTTTGGTATTCCCTGGCATCAGAGGGTGTACCGACAGAACCTCCCAGGTTTTTTACACTCTCCTCCTCCAACTGCTTGTCCCCAGGAACATCATCACCTTCTTCCTCCTCACTGTCGATGTCAGCGATTCTTTGCAGCGCTTTTTCCAAGTCATGCAGGGAGGGCTGTTCCTGCTCATCATCGTCTTCTCCTTGTGACCTCTTTAGGGTCAGCGCTGTGGTCATTCCCACCACACTGCCAGCCAAAAGGACAAAGCCTGAAAATGTACAGCAAACAGATCAGTCAGTCACCACTGTTCATATAAAAGAGTAATAACAAATTTTTCATGGGGTCAACTACATAACGTAAGTGAAACAGGATAACTAGATGCTTTGGATATGAAAGCATAAAAAGTCTTCAGAGATTTTGGTCTATTGTCAGACTAGGATAACAAATTATGAATTTGTGATAATGTTTAAATATGTGACAACATATGCATTTTGGATCACTTTATGAAGCACATACATATAGATCAATTGTGTTCTTTAGTCTACCAACAGGAAAACAAATAGTAAAACTGAAGATATCATTTCTACTGAGCATTGACAAAACACTGTATAATCATCATTTGAACTTCTTATGGTGTTTTGTTTGCACAGCAAATTGAATAACCTAATCATTCCCAGTGATTGTGCAATGTAATACTGTCCTGTGTGCTGGGATCACAGCGAGAGTGCATGCATACATAAATTGTCACTGCAGGATTCTGAACAGCTAACTCTGAATAACTGAAGAACAAGTTAGCTGTTTAGAATCGTGCAGCGACAAAATGTTTCCATGCACAACTTTCATTCACATGACTAAAGTACTTACCAGCAAATACGAAAGCATGTTCGTAACCAATCGCCCTGACAATAATACCTGAGGATGTAAACAAATATGGATGTACAATCTGACATGGTTAGAGACCAGAACAGTTACAAATAAACAACGAAAGATCTGTGATGATCTTGTCAAAATGTAAAGGATAGATTCTAACCTTGATATCATAAGATCAAGACATGGTGTATGAACAATCAATTAAGCATGATATCCTCAAACAAATGTAAGCTGAAATCATGATTCCCTTCAAACTTTGCAGATCCCAATGTATTTCTCTACACTAGTGCTTCGTGAATTCCTCAAAATTCAGCATGCTCAAATAAGATGAGGTGACCTCAAACGATCTGAGTTATCTGTAATTGCTTTCGCATGTTACTTCGTTTTCCAACCCTTCTGTTAAGATTATAAATACAAGCATCAGAGGGTCATGAGATTGTGAAAGTCCCCAAACTCTCCATTTAAATGGCTTGTTTGAGTTGGAGTCTCACAATGCTTCTGCAAAATCACAGCTATTCTACGCTCCATAATGTAGAACTAGTTCATTACATAAGAATAAAATTCATTACATAGAAAAAAAGAAACACTGGATTGGATCTGGGAATGCCACTGTAAGACGAATATGTACATCCAAGTGTTTTTTGAATCAAAAGGCTGGAATGTACAGATGTACGTTATATGTAGCAAATCGGTTAAGGTTACAGGCCTGTAATTGTACTTTCACTTTTGGGTCCAACAGCCTGTAATTGTACTTTCACTTTTGGGTCCTATAAATTGGTTTGCTCTACAATGCTCTCTAAAATTTCAGTACTGAAGAACAATTCAAAGAAATCAATGGGCCCTTTATTTTCACCCAAGTCTACATTGATTTTGCTTTCCCCAGTGAATGGAGCATTTAACACAGGTGCGTCTTCTAGCACCCACCCAAACACGTCGTCCGCATCATACACCCTCTCCTTGACCAACTGAGTCATATTCTCCACGTGTTGTTCTTCGCCGGTATTTGCCCTTACAGCATTAAATACTTCTTCAATATCTTCTTCTGTCGGCCCGTCTCTGAGTTCAGGCTCATAATCATGCCCAAAAAGTTCTTCAAAGACATTCCGCTGAAACGCCGAAGCACTGTGTGACGCCATGTTCTTTGTTAGATGAAGGCAGCGGGAAAATAATCGGAGAAAAAATTCCCACGCACACCGGCCCCGGCATGTGTGGTATTGACATGAGCAGAATTTATTCAGCTTTTGATTGGTTGATGTGCCCAGATTCTATAGGGGAATGCCCTTACATCAGCATTTAAAAAAAGCATGGCACGTAGAAAAGCACGAGTTCGTGCGCTTATCAACGGGGGACATACTAATGAAAACACAATATCGTGCGATCATCACTAGGGGACCGGACTGGCGCGCACGATATCACGCGCTCATCGCTGTAAGGGTTAATATAGCCCATAGAGGAAAAAAGGGTCCAATCCCATTACACATCTGTAACCTTAAGGGGATCACTGAAGATATTACAGTATATAGGCACTGAATTATGAAATTAACAATGGCAACAGTACATTTCAAAATCCATAGACTATTATTAATTAGTCAACTCCAATGAAGCTCACTACTTATTTAAGCATGAGAACTGTGTGACTGCATCATTATGTGTCATTCCCGAAGGTAAAATATGCACTAGCCAATAACACCAATGTAACATACCATATCCGTCAATCATATTCCTCTGACAATGGAAAAGTGGAAAGCATAGTTAATGATGGCTGGCGGTGTGGCTTGCAATGGCTGGTTGACTGTACATGTATAATAACAGAGAGTGGTCTACTGCCTGACTTACTGGCTAGAGGTGGCCCTATGAGGTAACCCATTCCTTGAGCCATACTGAAGAACCCAAAGCCTAGGCCAAGTTCATCAATTCCCAGCATTTCCATGGTTATCAGTGATGCCAGCGGTACTAATGACCCGGTGTAGATGCCAACAAAGAAAGCAAATATCATTTGCTGCACCACTGTGGCTGTCATTAGGGGGCTCATGGCAACCAAGACGCCTGCTATACCTTGACAACCTGCTCACAGTAAATAATAAGATTAAATATACAGGAAGTAAAGAAATGGACAATTTTATTATCCTGTATGTAACTTCTACCCTACTGGGATATACCTGATTTGCATTTCTTTAGATACTATTACACTGTCTTCACAAAATGAAAATGGAAACTATATCAAAATGCTACATGCTGAAACTTGTGACGTCAACACTGCCATGACCAAGCCACAGAATACAGTCCAAAATTCACAAAAGATGCACTGTTATTTGTAGTGGTGCCTCTGAGTGTTTAGCGAGTTATTGGATCAAGGTTTAGAGGTGAAAATTTAAAAAAAAAGCAACAATAATTTAATGTTATCATTTCATTTTATGTGGCCCTTGAATGCCATTATGTTGGAAAATGTGAAGACAAAATGCTCATCTTTGCGTGACTGTACGTAAACTTGTGGAAAGGAGAAAATAATTAGTAATACTATAATTGCAAACTGCAGGAATTTATCAGTTGGCAGTGTCCTGTTCAAAGAATGGGGGGTACATATTATTATATCAAAAAGTAACAATCATTCATGCAAATGCAAGATATTTCCTCTCCAAAGCACTAGGCCCGCCACCACTTTCACATGACTTGGTGACAGAATGAGAAAAAACTATCTCAAAGACCCAACAAAAAAATTAACCCATGAATAAACTCCCATTTTATCTGTGAGAACGACCCTCTCTCTTCTAAAACACTGGGCCAAAAGAGTGAAAAGTCTTGAACTTCGCAGAATTTTTCTCTGGTATGGCATAGATGCATAAGTGCTATCTACCTCTATGGTATAACATGGTTGTAATGGATGTTCTCCTCTACAATGATATGAGTGTTACATCCATGATGGAATACAGAAGCGGATATTATTGCTTACACTACCATGTCATATTAGCGACGAATTACACAGTATCTATCATCGATCCAGCACAGATTCAAGACAGCATCTCTGAAGTGTCAGTGCTAACCTGCATGAAGAATGACAGGTCCAACGCTGCCATCAGTAGCTACCAGTCCTGACAGGAATCTCCCTAGGATTGAACCGACACCCATAGGAGTGTACAGGGATGATGCTTGCATTGGACTTGTGCCTCGGCTGAGGAAGGCAACACCAAAATTATAGTATAATACAACTTCACACTGGTATCACTTGTACCAGTAACACCATGAACTTCTAACAGTAACACTTGAAACTTGTAACAGTAACACACTGAACCTCATCAGTTCTTCAACAACCATAAGATAACAATGCACAACAAAGAATTCATTGAAAACCAGAAATTTCAAAGACTTCAATCATGCATGTTAATCGCAGTTGGAAATATCTGGAAAAAATATTACTGATATATAATATAATGTACCAAGGATATACCAAAACCCTCTAGTGGTTAATGTGGTGTGTGCATGTCATACTGTTTCAACCAGAACAGACTAGAAGACAAGATGAATACTACATTGCCAAGCTTATTTTTCATGATAGTTATCTTGATGTTGCCACTATTTAAATTAAGCTGGACCTCATCAATATCTTGTTAAATGCAATAAGATTATCCACTGTACCTGATTGCATATGATGGCAAATAAATCATGACAGGAGATTCACCAAACGACCATAAGAAGCTGCTGCATAAGAAGATGAGAAATGGCTTGTTCCTCAGCAGTCTTAGGGAATCCAGAACCTTGATGCCAAAACCCTTCAGACTCTGAAAGACAACAGTCACCATTGACTTCTATTTAATTTTCATTCACTAATTGAATGCCTTGCTGCAACACTACTGTGTCAAACTGATCTCTCAGTAAACACGCATGAAACAACTTTTCACAATCATTCTGTAATCAGAAAATGATGGAATGGATGGAATAGTGCCTTTCATGTTGCTGGATTTTTAAGAAAAGATTTTACTTTAGTTAGTAAAATTCTAAAAATTGTTACTTTTGCATATCCATCACTGACAGCACCACAGTTTAAGAACTCTTTTTTTTTTCAAAGAGCGAGGACTTCCAGGAATATTCTTGCAAAAATTAGGCACTTACTAAGGATCAGTAAGCACTGTTAAGGACCTGCATGAACCCTGAGGAATACTCTGCCTCTCCCTTTTCCCTTCACACCATTGTCTCAAAGTACAAAATACCACATTATCTTTATTCATAACAGCGGCAATGACAAGTCCAAGAATTGTTTTGAATACAGGATACTGAACAGTGCAATACCTGCTTATATGGTTACAGATTTACATCGACATGCAAGATTTGTATCAAAACCAGCGACAGGTATGAAAATCCCATCACCCTAGTCTTTTATCTGTTTGTGTGAGTCATGTGTAAAATGAACAAAAATTTGGCATTAGAGATAAAAATGGTAAGATATACTGACTGTAAATGCTAAAGAAGGCTGATAGTAGATGTAAAATTAACTCTGCTTAGTTGCAGTTCCTCTAAAGCATAAAGAAAGTTGAAACTAAAAGAAGTTTAGATTATCCAGTGACTTTTACTGTTTCAGAAAGAAATACAGAACTGCACTGTGCTTAAAAAATGCTGCTGTTAAGCAGAAGTTGTGATTAAGCAGAGCTGACTGTACTAGACATTATACTGAAGAGAATTGTAACCTTTTCAGTGGGTCCAACTGTACTGAAGGCTTCATAGCGAGACAGGTCATCCCTGACAATGGCTAGAGCTGTTGGAAAGCTTGCTATACTACCCATCAGAGTAGAGAAGCTTCTTGAGCCTAAAGGGTGCCTGGGTTCCAAAGCATCTCGAGGCCGGAGCTGGGATACAAGTGTTGAGGTAATTGATTCATTGTCCAAGTCTCCAGTGCTGGATTGTTGAAGACTGCCACGGAATGAAAGACGACGGCTGATGTGACTCGTTGATGTGTACTGAGACTGGGAACCGGTGGACATAAGGCGGGTACGTTGGGAACGGCTCTGGGTCAGTGGCCCACGTATGCTGGTGGGTGAAGATGGAGGATAGTTGGGAGTTGTGTTGGCAGGAGTGAGGGTAATAGTTGATTGGAGGTGGGCATTGTTGCCATGATGTGGGGAGCTAGCTAAGTTGTTGGAGAGTGTGTGCTGACTCAGTGAGGGCACGGTGATGGGACTGGTGGCACTGGGTGAGTGAGTGGGACTTGGAGGTATAGATGTCATCTGCAGATCACCATGACCTTGACCTGGTCCATACTTGCTGTGCTGAACAGGACTGGTGATATGGGATCTTGGGTGGGAACGATTTGTAGCCACCGAGTGGCTGGAACGAGACATCTCCTGATGAAGAACAGCTTTCAGAAGTGGGGTATCTGGTTCCCCATTGCTGATCTTTCTTAAATACTTCGAGCCTGCAGATCTCCGCCCGTGGCCAATCTTGTCCATGCCACTAAGCATGCTCTGATTCACGCTACCAAACAGGCTGTTCAGTCCACTGCTGTTGTGAATGCTGTTCAGATCAGGTTGACTGCTGAAGCCTTGCTGAAATTCCTCAACTGTCAGCTCCATTGTCCTCAATCTCTCCTCAGGTGAAGGTCGTAGTAACATCCCTATCGGAGTGATGTGAAACAGCACCCCTGACCATATCAAATAAGTTCCGCTCAGACCATACATACTGAGCAGGAAAGAAAAGGTAGCTCCACCTGTTGCATGACAGAAAAAAACAACAACAAAAAACTAATGTTTTATGTCTGTCACAGACTTTCCATTCTGCGAACCCCTGTACTATTCTAAAGCATACAATAGGACAAACACAAGAGAAATAAAGACAGCTTTGATAGCCTTCACAAATTTGTGACTTCACTGTTTGAACTTAACTTCAATCTAGTCTAGCTCTTAATAAAAGCCAGTTGCTGTAGATGAATCAATATATTATTCACAAAAGCTTAGTCTTCCTATCAATTTGGGTGAGTGCCAACCTTTTTTTTCTTTTCCTAGGATGGGCAGTAAAGCATATTATCAGCAACTTGAACTAGTATTGCTATCTTGACAGTGAATGTTCAATAAAAACCTATGCCTATTTCTGTACCATTATATAACATGGCTTATGAAAGGAAGTTTATGACTCCAATTCAAATACATCATGATAAAATTATAATAATACTTGATGTGCTATTAACAGTGTTTCCATTGAACTCTGTCACTATATTCTATTCAGCATCAGCTAGGCTTTTCCTACTTACAGAGATGAATGAATAACACAGAGATACTCTCTGTCATAACTGTAGATAAAAAATCAATTGTGGTAATAGATTAAGGATTTATTTTTACTGTCTAAGACCAGGACACTAAACATAAAAAGTAGTACACTTCAATGATGAAATCAAATGCACACACCAGAATTCAACAGTCTATCACTTTTAGGCTTAATTGCATTGGTCAAGAGACGGTGCATCATACCGTAAAATGCACACTTACACAAATGACTACAGTGGAACCTTGATATTAAGTACTCATTCATTAAGTGGACTTTTGTTATTTATTGTCTGGATTTCACATACATGGACACAATTATAGTGCTCTACCATTACATTATTCAGGTAGACCTCTATATTAAGTATTCTTCAGTAATAAATAAACTTTTTCCTTGTGCCAAGGGCACATTTATTATCAACGCTCTGCTGTTTACACATTGCACTGCACTTTCTTGTGAAGGAAGGCAAAAATCGTCTTTTCTCCATTACAATACATTATTAACTATGAACAAATATCCAGTGTTTAAGGAAGTTTTTGACAAGGAAAAAGAAATGGATAAAATTTACATAGCGGCCTTGTTTTTCCTATCTCCATATTGCCATTGAACACTGACAGCTGATAATGACAGCACAACTCTTGGATGTCATTATCAGCTGTCATAGTTCAATGACAATGTTTGAAATGGCCGTTTTTTGCTTATTCTGTCTTTCTTTATACCTGTGAGCATACCAGCACCGGCCCCACAAGCTAAGAGTCCACAGGCCAAACCTCGATATTTGTTGAAGTACTGCCCCACGGAGACAAATATAGGGTTGATAATAAAACCAGCACCTATTCCTGGTCAGAGAGACAAACAGACAATTATGATGTTAGCTAAATGAGACAAGTGAGGCATAACTCTGTATTTTAGCTCATGTATATAAATCAATGGTGCCTTACAGTCAGCTTGGTATAACATGATCATCTCAGATAGCTTACGTATTCTACTTTGTCTTCTGCATTGTGATTCAGAACAATAAGCACATGACCACATCTAAGAGAAGAATAATAGCCCAAGTCTTGATTCTAACATGTTAGAGGGCATGAAAGAACTGACAATAATGTGTACTGAGAAGTAAAAAAAAATACCTGCAATCAAGCCATGGGTTAGTATCAAATGAGTGACAGAGGTTGAGAAAGAAGCTCCAATATATCCTAGCGTGACAACAACACCAGCACACGAGACTGTCATCCTAGCACCAAACCGCTTTAGAGGAGTTCCTACGAAAGGACCTGACAGAAGAGAATGCATTGACAAGATAACTTATGAGAGAAAATAATAATAATAATAATAATAATAATAATAATAATAATAATAATGATAATGATAATAATAATAATGATGTTTATAAGTCTCCTATCCAGGTTAATGCCCGCTCACATTGTTATTACATCTGCAGGCCTGTTCACTCTAACTTTCTTCACTCCCTGGGCAGCATACAATGCCACAGCCATAATAATACAGGTGCTGATCACTAGCGTTCTGGCAATATCTTCCAGAGGTGGACTGAGGAAAATGTAAATGAAATGCTTTCCCAAGTCACTTACAACACGACTGTGGTCAGGAATCGAATCCACAATCTTCAGATCTTGAGACTAATGCTGTAAACGTTTGGCCAGGCTGCTTCAAAATGCAGTAGCAAATGGAATATTAAAGATGGTATGTAGTAAAATGCTGACACGATGAAATGTCACAAGATGGGAAGAGAATGGTTGTATGTTGTTTACCTTGTTTTACTGTGGTAACGACATGTCACTGATTAAAAGACTTGCCTTGTTGACAAAGGTGGACAGTGACATTCTAAAGGTGAAAAGATTAATGGTTCAGTAGTTATTTCTGAAGGTTTGTAAACTCATATCCTTTGAGGTTAACCTGAGTGTGTTTCCAGCAATAACTATGTTTTATATAGTGTAAAGCCTTTATCTCTGATGACCTGTTCGAGTTCAAAAGGATGAAAAAGGAAGTAAAGGACAAAATATATCATTGTAAAAAGTCACATAAAAATAAAATTGAAGCGTCATTTAAACAAAATAATATGAAAGCATGCTGGGACGGCCTAAAAATGGTCACAGGCTACAAATCAGTTCGCTTAGAGATAAAGGCAGAAAAAGATTATGAATATGCAAATGAGCTAAGTGATTTTTATGCCCGTTTTGATTGTCATGGTTTTTCATTTGTTCATGTGGATATTGCAAACAAATTTAATACTGTTGATACTAATAATGTTCCAGTGTTTAGCACTGAAGATGTGAAGGCACAGTTTAAAGGCATCAGTGTAAGCAAGTCAGCTGGTCCTGACATTATAAGTGGTAAAATTTTAATATTATGTGCTGACCAGCTTTCCCCTACTTTTACTACCATTTTTAATATGTCTCTTTCAAGTCACATCATACCATCTGTGTGGAAGAAATCTGAAATAATTCCAGTTCCTAAAAAGCCACAAATCACGTGTAAAAATGACCTTTGTCCTGCGCTGTTGCTCTTACATCTGTAGCAATGAAATGTTTTGAGAGATTAGTGCTTAAAAATATAATGAAGGACGTTGAACAACACCTTGATCTATACCAGTTTGCCTATAAGGCTCATAGAAGCACTGCGGATGCTGTCTTGGTATTTTTAGAAAATATTTACCACCATCTTGATTCACCAAAACATTACGTCAGAGTTCTGTTCGTGGACTTCTCCTCTGCCTTCAATACTCTACAGCCTCATCTATTAATACGTAAACTATCTAGCATGAATGTCAATGTCCATTTTCAAGCTTGGATTTTCGATTTTCTCACTTCTAGATCACAGTATGTGAAACTGAATCACACCATGTCTGATTCAATAATAACAAACACAGGTGCGCCACAGGGCTGTGTATTATCACCTGTTCTATACACAATTTATACTAACGACTGTGTAAGTCATAGAATTTGCACCCCTGTAATTAAATTTGCAGATGACACCACCATTCTTGATTTAATATCAGACACTCAAAATGAATATATAGATCAAATTTCAAAGTTTGTAAAATGGTGTGATGACAATTTTCTTTTGTTAAATGTCAACACGCATGTGTGCGTGTATTTTTTGTTATGTATTAATGTCATTACTGTTTGATGCTGAATCAAAACAATTTCCCAGAATATGGACCAATAAACTTATCTTATCTTATCTTATCTTATCTAAATAAGGTCAATGTATGCCAAAGTATCAGTGCATGCTCATGTGTGCTTCACATTACGAGTCTCCTGGTACAAAAACTACTGATAAAAAAATCCCTATATAATAATGAAGAAATATCTCCCTGGTAAGTACAGGCACAGAGCTGACAAAGTTGTGCATAATATTCCTTCGTAAACTAGATTAATTACCTTACTTTCATTCAGTTTTTTTATCAAACAGGAAAGCAGGAAAAGGGAGGGAAAAAATGTCTTAGTCAATGATCACAATAATAAGCATTCGGTCTAATGTTGATGAAATAAATAAAAAAAGGTAGTTATGATGCTTCTGTGAGCTTGAGGCAAAAGAATATATTAATATTAAAGCAACTGGAAAAGGGAGGTTAAAGTCAAGCTATTGTTTCTGTAGCTCCTGTTGAGAAGTGACGGAAAGAGAAACATCCCAGACAGTATTGATACCTTCTAAGTTCTATACTCTTATGAGGCAATATGCTATGTGTACTGCATATCCAGGACTAATTCAGTCTCAAAAAGTTGAGTACAAGAAGAGCAGTACCAACCTGCCAGGGACATGGCACACACATTGATTGATCCAATCCAGGAAACCTTTGTAAGATCTGGATTAATCTCCTGTAGGATGGCTGACACCAAGACACCTGTGAGATAACATTTCACATCACATTAAGTCTTTGAAATTGTAGAGAAAGCATTTTTATTTGATGAAAAAAAAATGCCATTAGTGCCTTAATTTAATCTCTAGAACTGTAAAAATAAACACAAAGACTAACTATAATTCTGCATTGTTAATTGACCAGTGACAGTTATGATGTATGCACAATACCCCGGTCACCTCAAGTGATAATTTTCATTATTTCAGTTTTTTACTTATCCAATATCAGAGGAGTATAATTGGCTGATGTGTCTGGTATACTGGCCTTTATTGGCTGATGGCTGATGCTAATTTTTCTTATAGAAGTGGGATCTGATATTGCAATCACATTACAATTAATTTGTATTTTGCTTAGACCAGAAGTGAGCTTTGTTGGAGTTCACTATTTAAATGCAGTCAATGTCTCTGGAACACAAAGAGATGTAGACAACATTCCTCACCAGTAGCATACACAGTGGCTCCTAGAAGAAGTGAAGCGATAAAGGCCGCAACTAAAACAACCCAAGCCCAGCCCTTGTCCAGATCAGGTGGCTCCTGAAGAGCGGTGAGACTTCTTAAGTCTAAGGTAGATTGGATGCCGAAGTGCTCATCCTGGTCGAAAGGTTGGCTGCACATAAAGAGAAACCTACATAAACATGGGATGTCATCTAAACATAGGCTTTTGAGTCCAAAACCATGAATACTATGAATCGTATATGATATTATTTGCTTAGAGTGCGAGGGTTGCATTTTTGCACCTTTGCTGACCCTGTAACTCTGGCTACCTCTGTAGACAACATATCAGAACAATCCTGCCTACAGCTTGGTTCAGGGTAAGGGATGGAGTTAAGGAAGTAAAACCAAAACTTAGGAAGTCCCTCAACATTTTCACTGTCTAGGAACTCTCTGGTGTGTGCTTTCTCTTTTCTAATCCTGCCCCTAATCCTAAGCCAGTCTCTAGCAGGAAAAGTGGGAATTTTCTATAATGTTGTACCTGAAGGAAACCACAGTTAGATGTATATGGTGCCAATGTACGCTTTAAGTTAAGATTTAGGTTTATGTATGATTTAAAGACAATATGATAGAGTTCTGCCAAGAGCCAATGCTAATGATTAGGATCGGGGGTCAAACCCCAGAAACCTGGCAAATTTCAAGAGGTTGATTCACCCCTAATCTACTCTTGCTGATTATCTTCACATTATAAGAGTAGGTCTGTTTCATGGTTAACGCCCCTCAAGTTTTCAGAAACCTGAATTCTCGGTCACACATATGACATCTGTCTACCTTCATGGACAGTGGGAATGAGATAGTATGGAAAACTGCACACCATCATCCTGAAGCTCATATTAAAAATGTAAGTCACTGAATTAAGCTATCACTAAATATCCAATGGGTCAGCATAGTTTTATTTGGCTGTTTTACTGTCCACATTTTTCTGTCCCTGGGCTCTAGTCTATATGTTTTCTAGTGTAGTGACAAACTTATAACCTATATGACCTCTGAACCTAACAGTTGGAAGAGCCTACTTCACTCACTAGAATGCTCTGGTCATGAGTCGCCTCTTATAGTCAAATTTACTCATGAACTTGAAAACCTTACACGCTCAAATTTATGGACTGGTTTTCTATATTTTGAGCTAATGAGGTCCTACTGTATTAAGGCTGAAACTGCTCATCCATGCTCTTTTGTATTTTCTGAAAATATCTGAGCACCACATCCAGCAAACAAAGTTATGATATCATATATAACATTGCTGTTAAAGACAATTCAAGCATAATAATCATCCTGTAATGGTTGGACCATGCACTCTCAAGATATCACTTAATTAAAGATCTGATATAATTCCTAATGGGTAAATGTGGAGACTCAAAAGTGTGTCAAGGACTTTGAAAGGATCTCTCAAGTGCCTGATGTCTCATGACTATGTGAAGTAAAATGACTGAAAAACTCTGACAACAGTAACAAGCTTACTCTAAAAGAAAGTAAAAACAAAAAAAATTGTTTGTGCACTCACGCAATCAAATATCTGCTGTCAAATAACGCAATATTAAAAACGTTCACAACTAAAAATATTCACAACTACTTCTACAGTGTGTGAAAAAATTGTTTCCCTAGCAAAGTGCTCAACTGTACTTCAACTGTACTAAATGAAACTTTGACATTTCATCATTTTGCACTGAGAACGATGAAATGTTAGGAGAAGGTCTCTTACCTTACAGAATACTGCAATGTCTTGAGGAAGGCAGGGTTTTCCAGAGGGCCAATTGTGTCCTGGTTGTTGCTGTCTGTGCTATGTGACACTCCATCTGCTGAATGGGGACTTAGTGTTCTCTCATACAGGGGGACAACATCAGAAACTGGAGATTCTTTGCTGGTCATTTTGGCATTATCTGTCTCCAGGCCTCTGGCAAACTCAGCTTCATCTACACTCAGGACAGTAAACTCTTTATGTCCAGCACTATCATCAGCTTGTGCAGCCTTCAGGTCTTTACCTGCGTCAATATCCTTGTCTGGCATTTCTGTAAGAAGCAAAGCTTGCTCCTCTGGGATTTTCGCACTTTCATATATTTCAGAGCCATCTGATTTCTTTGCTAGGTTTAGTAAAGTAGGTCTTACTGGTGCTGTACTCTTCTTATCAGATTTGATCTGCTCCTCTGTGGGACATTCCTCTACCATATTGATGACCCCTTGGTCTGTGGTATCCAGATCTTTGCTCTTGACAGACAAACTATTCACATCATCTTCTGGCTCTTCCTTCTGACCGCTGAAGACACTACTGCTGTGCTGATCAATGCAGTGTACAGGAGTGTGGAGGCTGACAGTAATAGGGCTTGAAGCCTTTCGGCTCAGATCAAAAACTTCGATGTCTTCAGCAAAAGTAACTGCCTTGCTTGTGTCTCCATCTTTCTTGGAGTCATCTACCTCAAGGTTTGAATCAGCAGGATTTTCTCCTTCGAACCACTCATCCACACTTCTATACAGGCCTGGACTACTATCTAGTATCTCCCCCGTAGGTATATCATTACAATAAATGACTGCGGAGGGACCATATTCTACTGCATCCCTTTTAGCTGACAATTTCTCCAAAACTGGAGACTTCTTTTCATGGTAGTTATGTCCATTCACTAGCTGGATATCACCGATTTCAGTGCTGTCACTGCTAACGCTAGGTGGGGGAGTTTCGTCACTTTCTTGTGTTTTCCCATTAGGCATACCATTACAACATATGACTGCAGAAGGACCATCCTCTACTGCCTCACTTTTCCCTGGTAATTTCTCCAATACCGGGAACCTTTTTTCGCGGTAATTATGTCCATTCACTAGCTGGATATCACCTGTTTCAGTGCTGTCACTGTTGATGCTAGGTGGGGGAGTTTCTTCACTATCTTGGGCTTCCCCATTAGGTATACCATTACAACAAATGATTGCTGGAGGACCATTCTCCATTGCATCACTTTTGCCTGGTAATTTCTCCAGTATCAGAGCCCTCTTTTCATAGTAGTTTAGTCCATTCACTAACTGGACATCATTTGTTTCAGTGTTATCACTGCTGATGCTAAGTGGGATAGTTTCTTCTTCCAAATGTTGCCCCACTAGATGTTGACCATTGTTGGTGTGTTCCATTTTCACAATAATGGGATGCACTACACAACAGATGAACAGATCTACTCATCGATACCGACTGTGTCCTCTGACAATTGCTGTAATTCTTGACAGCATATAGACCATCGTGTTAAGTAAGTGCTTATTCAGCTGGCAGATGAACAGATCTTCCTTGCCAAGCAGTCTGGGGATCTAACTGTGCCTGGGCATCAGATGGAATTGCCTGTGTGAGGATGGAAGAAAGAAAATAAATGGATTATAAGTAGGTGAAGTCAGGAATGAATAATATGCCTTGGGAAGGATTGGAATGATGATGAATGGAGAGAGGAAAGAAGTATGAATGACAGACTGAAGTAAGTTCTTTGTACAGAAAAGAGTAAACCTTAACATAGTTGACTATGTTTGATGACAGGTGTGTGCAAAACTATGTAAAGAGTCCTCTTCAAATTTGCAGATGATTTGCATAATCTGATGCTGTTTACTGTATTATCTTTTCATCAATTTGTTAACTTAAGGTAAACATGAAAGAATCCCAGGTCAAGAGGTATGAACAGGAGTGATGCGTGTTTATATATGCATTTGCACAACTTTATAATGACAGACAGAAAACCCTTATCAAATACTCTAAACAGTAAGTCTATTTCTGATGCAGTATAAACATGTATATATATGCAAAATGGCCTATTCGCAGAGTCTTAGGATGGAAGCTAGGAATAGAAAAATACAGACAACCTGAAAAAGAAATTCACACTTAAGGTCAAAAGGTAGACTTTGACTGCATGTAAATCTTACCTTTATTTGCTGTTCAGAAATGGATGAAAAAGATATTTTTCAGTAGGATAGGTTATTTTGATATCTGAATGGAGGTACAACAGATGTCCTTGTATTGGTATTGTTGCCTATTTTTCAGCTGATAAATGTTTTCTACAGACCCTATAATCATGTGATTCAATTTTATAAAATTAAAAAAAGCCCTTCTAAATATGCATTGAATGTGTGGCCATCTCCCCTTCTTTCCTGCACTCAAAAGTTTGTATTACTTGAGAAAACCCTAAATCCCTCTACAAATTTATAAATCTCCTTCCAATTTCTGATAAGGGGGACTGTCTTCCCCTAATATATCCTAAATATAAATCTGCTTTCTCTACATGCCTTTCTTATCTTAATGAGCTAAGGATGATCATGTGATTCTTGAGGTCTTTTTGAAATGGGCATGGTTACTAATTTTCAATATACTGAGTTTCAATACAATGGAAGGGAGAAATCTTCATCTTTTACTGAGACAAGTATTTTTGGATGCGAGTAATTTGTAAAATGAAGCAACATAGTGGGATAGAACAATTACTTAATGGTCACCTTACTGCCAGGCCTTCAGCACTGAAACACATAAAAACTGATTTCTAATTATTTTAGCTACACAAAAAGTGAAATCTACCTGGCAGTAAATTCATTTGCACCTTGTGACAGTACTTTCCATCTTACAGACTGCCCTATTTCATCAACCTGGAACAATTTACTGGGATTTTTGGGGATTTTAGCAATCCACTGGCTTTTGAAAGCTTCACCTTTAAGCAGATTTGTGTAATATAAATAAGACCTCTGCATCAATTACAAGCAGCTTCACATTATGGGATACTACAGTTTCTACCCATGTAAACTGGTAACTGGAAATGAAGGTATCACCCAGACTGCTCGTGAACACGCCAGCAAGGTCTGTGGGGCATTCCAGAAAGGCTCCAGGTAATTTCGCATTGAAATGTGCTGATAATAACTGGATAGTGGGGGTTGGGTTGGGGTGGGGAGGGGTTAGGAATCAAGCAGATATTTTGACATCTGAATCAGTTATGGAGGCAGGTTGCTGTCAATTCCAAATTTCAAAACTTGCCCAAAAATATAAGGAGGAACAATTTTTTGTCAGTTGGTGTTGTTCACTGAATACGCATGGGTTTTGCTCATTCCTGTTCTTGTCTTTGAATACTGTCAGATCTGTCATCCTGAATGTGAAGAGCACAACTTACTAGATCAATTCTCTACCTCTTCACCTGTATTTCGCCAAAGCATTGTATGCATTGTGTTTATAATTACCATTTAATGATTCCCTCCACAGTAAAACTGATGAAGAACCTTTTCAATCCTCACAACCCTTGACGCATGAGCTCAGAACATACTGTGTCATATATATACCCTTTGCTTGACCCTGCTCTAGACTATATCTTAGGGTCGTCAGAACCAGGACAGCCTATATATGCTCTCTTGACTTTCTGTCCTACTCTGGTACAGCACCTCTTTGGTGATCTGAGTACTGGGGTATTCAACTGCGACTTACATCTAGATATATTCACTGCCTCATGTAATGTAGCAGTATAACCTAATCCTCAAATATATTGGGCAGTGAACCTTATGCACCATTTCTGGATATGACATGTCCCACTTGTGAGGAAATGAAAACTGATGCATCACAGCAGGAGTAGTGGGCAAAACATCAAACAAAGGATCAAAATGAAGAAATAAAAACCGTGCATATGAGAAGGGGATTAAAGTACCCACGAAACTGCACAGGTCTGAAGTGTACAGCCAGATTCTTGCAAATATAGATGGGAGAACACCTTGCAAATTTGTAATTTCCACACCTGGCAATTATGACACAGATGTAAATGTTTAGAGTTTAGATTAGTAGAAAGTTGAAAACTTGCCCTGAGAGTAGTTAGTGGTGCACCCCTCTCTCCATGTAACAAACATCATAATTCTGACATCAAATTCAAAGACGAAACAGAAACATATCTAAGCAATACCTCGGACCTCTCACACCTAGTGCTTGGTTTAGGATTAGGAGCAGGATTACAAAAGATAGAGTATACATGAGAGAGTTCTTAACCTAAACGATGATAATGATGGGTTTTTTTTTTTCATCCCTAGAGTCTAGACTACCCCAACCAGTGCTTTTACTTTAACTTCTAAAACTAATTCAACAACTGGACTAGGTGCTACGAGAATCCCAGGACACTGCCAGCATATATTACCTTGGCCCGTAGAATGTAACAGATGTAGTCTACCAAGCCAAGAAAGAGGGCTAAATGTTAATGACGATCAGCTGACGGACAGCTTACTGAAAGGCCCTGCCCCTCGCTTCGTCGCCAAATCAACAATAGGATTGTGGGAAAACGTAACTCCAAAAATAGAAGAAGTTCTGCCGTCTCATAAAGATTTGACCGATTACTAAAAAGCAAAAAAAATGCATTGAAGCAAATTAAAACTAAAAGAGATAACTTGGAAGTGATATGATCATGTTTTTGTTGTTAAAAATTAAAGCGATAATCTAAAATATAATCATTAATAAAAATAATAAACTGAGAATACATTTAATAAACAACGAAAGAAAAATGTACGAAGCTCAAGGGTATGAACTCCTAATGTTTCTTCTTCAGTTTTGAAAACTCTTTTTACTGAGTAAATTTCAATGAAGTAACAGATCGATTTAAGTACTTTTCATTGGTATCGATACGAGCAGCAAGTAAATGTATTAATTTTTACTTCGTTTAAAAAGACAAGAAAGGATAACCAATTATGTCATGTGTCATATTTGTTAGGCCTAAGGACAAGCTATAAATATCAAGTATTATCATACATCAAACGGCCCAGTCCAACTCCCTGAACACATTTCTATGAACATAAGTACTCGAACTATGGTTTCTAGCATAAGCGAGAAATTTGACAACACAAATCGGATGGAGAGACTAACAGCCCAGAAACAAATCCTGTACATGATCACATTACAGTGACCCTCGACCCCATCATGAACTCTTGTTTACAGTTTTGGCAGTGGCAGCAACTAAACACTGCTGTAGCAGGATTTAACGCTGAACTCAAATAAATACCAATATTCCACGCTGTCTGTGCCTGCAGGATTGCCTCTTTGTACAATGACTTGACACTGTCCATTCCACTCGTCACGAAGACCTATAGCATAAAGAATGCAACCTTGGAACACCTCTAGTACATTGCTTCAAACGCCTTCCCTCATCCTCCTCTCCCAGTGGCTGTGAAGATGATAAGATCTATAATAGATGTTTAATTTTACGCTACAAGTTGGAGGGCCAGGAAATAGCACTAAGACAGCAAAGTTTATATGATGAAAGAAAAAAATGTCTGCGGGTCCCCATTTATACATCATCAGCCGGGTTCTCTCTGTTTTCAAGTTTCATTTTTTTCCCCTCAGTAGCACTCACTACAGGATCATTCAAAATGGCCACTTTAAACTCTAAGCATTCATTTTCCGTTGTTACAACCTAAGAGTGCATTTCATGTTTTAAGTAGGCAGTGACAAATATACTGAAGGGCATTTTTCTTTTTACTTTATTTTGGTTTCGGGTTTATATCTCTGAAGGTATGCAAATGCCAAACATACTGCCGTAAATCAGACCACATTGTGCAAACCTATAGCCTACAATTCACAATTAATTTTATTTTACTGGGCAGTCTTTTCACAAGTTGGACTGGCCTAATTATGAGTGTGAATCCAAAACAAAAATTTTGCAGATAACTTACTGATACTTTAAGTCTCTCTCTCAAATGCTATATTGAGGGGGGGGGGGGTCAAAAGGTCACGCAGTTTCGCATGTTTCTGTGGATGAGGGTCTCTGAACTTTAAATCCACCCCTCATGTTTTGTCAGAGATGACATACTTTGTTTTTCAAAGCTAAAGTAAAAGTACAGTGGCACATTAAACCTTTTCTGCCAGGAGAGAGTTTTCCGACATGTTTACAAGTTGTGAGATGGTGACCGCGTAGAAATGTCTTTTTTCAGGAAAGAGAGCAAGATTTTGCGAGTCGAAGAGGATAAAAAAAGATGAACACAAACTGGGTCTGTAGGGCTAATAAGAAGAACGTTATCGAAATGTTGAAAAATACTTGGTATCGAGAACTCAGCATCGATATCGACCAAGCTTTGCAATGCGGTAGTTATCGACTTTCCGAATTGGTGTTGCAGTTGCAGTTCTAAGTAATTTAAGGTGATCTTTTTCAAGGTTTAAGCCGTATTTAGCCCACACCGAGACTTTCTCACCAAGTGTGGAGCCTCGCAATGATTTTTTTAAAATCTAAGCCCCGGCTGGGATCTGTTCACCCAACAGAAACTAACAGTAACACTGATGAGGATTACCCGTGTACCCTGATGGGACGGGCGTACGGGTTTCCGAACATCCAAGATAAAATTAGAAAAAAAAAGGCCCCAAGAACGTGAATTTNCCAAAGTCTGTGGATTATTTTCTGAACAGCTAATGTCCCTTCTGATAATGTTTTTAACAGAGATAGGTTTGAGAAACTATCCAAGCAGACTCTACATTCATTGGAAGAGGGTTTTATTTTGGAATTCATAATAAAATGGCAGACAAAAGTAGTAGACTAAATGGCTTTCTCGAAGGACAGCACCGCAACGATAATGATACAGTTCATTAAGTCATAGACAGGTCATGGACTAGATCAATATTTCGACTAAATCAGTGCTATTGTTAGAGAAAGCCGACTAAATTTGTTGAAAAGGCTGTTTTCTAGATTAGATTTACATGTTATGAAAATATATTTTTTGTTTACTTTCTCTGACAGCTTGCGGGGAAAAAAAAAAGCACATGCCAAATATGCACTCCATTATTCCAAAATAGGTAATCTTGTGACGATATATAAATATATGCAAGATAAAAACATGGATTTCAAAATGGATGTTTGGAAACCAGTGTCATTTGGAAACTAATCCCCAGAGGATATCAGTATCCTTTGTGGTCATCACAAAATGTGCATTCAGAGGAGAATAGAATGGAAAAATTTACAGGTGTTGGCAAGAAGTTTGTCAGAAATGTACTGAGCAAGAAATTGTGCTGCTGTAAATGTGAAATAGGAAGCTGGAAATTGCGAAAAAACAGAACAGACCTGGTCACTAATCTGTGACTAAATGAACTGTATTGGTACAAGTGTGGTCCAGTCCATAGAGATAGCCAATAACTGGATAAATCCACACTTCATTGTGGTGCAAAAGTGTATTTCTTCACATTGGACAATATTATTGATTTTTTAAATGGCTATGATGAGTGGTGTTGTCAGTGCCATGATTTGTATTTTAATGTCTAATGACTTATCTATTTATATTTGTCTCAACAGATATTACTGCTGTGAGTAGGCACAAGTACTGCACAACTGCAGCATGTCTCATGGTGGCAGGCAATGGAATCATCAAAATACAATAGGCATGAGAGGACCTGCGCGTTTCTTGCAGAATCCTCCACGTGGTCGTGGAGGGGGAAAATCCAGCATGCACCCTCCTGTTCCGCAAAATCCTCAGATGGGACCTCCATTACATACAGACTTTCAGCATTTCTCTAACTCTTTAGAGGCTTCATATGCAGGAGGCAGGAGCGACTTTGCGATGCCACCTCCACCACAGTTTTCAAGATTTCCAAATCCTCCTCCACCACCTGGACCATTCACTAATCCTGTGCATGGTTTTGCTCCACCACAAAACCATAGTCATACTGGTCAAGGTCCCCCATATCTATACCCTCAAGGTGCAGGAGATATGGGAGGAGCAGCACCCACTGTACACATGCCACCTGCTATGAATTTCACAACACCACCTCCTGCTAATTTTGGGACCCCTCCTATTATTGGGCAACAACAGCAATTGCCTGGCTATGCTCCATTCATCCCTCCGCCACAATTTCCAACTGATCACCTTCAGCAGTCATTGGGAAGCTTCAGTAATGCTTCTAGAAATGTTGGAAACAGTGACCTGAAAACGGAGCCGGAAAGTGTTAGGATTGAACAAGATAAAAAAGAAACTGGTGCTCATCAGCTTAAAACTTGGCTACAGAAGGTGGGGAAACTGAAAACTTCACAGTCTAAGGCACCACCTAAAGCAGAATCACATATTCAGGTATAGTGGAGGTTAAAAGATCGGTTTTAAAAGCTGGCCTTTAATCAAGATATATACAGTGAAACCCGGATATAACGAGGTCGTCGGGACCGACCGACGGTGCACGTTAGAACCGATGGCTCGTTACACGCATGGTCCACTGAAAAATCATGTAAAAACTGTCAGTAGTGTAAGGGAGACCCATATACTTGATCTAACATGGCTAGACTGCCCGCTGCGGGTAGAAACTGGTCCCGATATCGGAACATCTTTACTTCTGGCTTGCTTGAACCAGATAAGCAACGCCTTATCTACATCATCATACGCCGATGGTCGCTGTCTCTTGTGATTCAGGCTGCCCTTCTCAACTGCAGCTCTGATTTTGTCGTTGTCCTTTAAAAATGTTGAAAGTGTGCTTGTTGCGATGCCGTTTTCACGACAAATTTCTGTCTTGCTCTTCTGCTTTCTCGCAACTTCTTCGATTATTTTTAGTTTTGTTTCGAAGGACAGACATTTTCTCTTCCTCCATTCCATCACTGACAGGTGTAAACAAAGCAATGCAAATGTTGAAAGTTGACAAACGAATGACTGACCGATCGTAATCACCGTTTCTGTGATTGTTATGATTGAAATCAAAATTGCCTAGCGCAATGATTGGTCTAAACAACAGGCTTGGCCAATCATTAGCCGAGCATATCAATCCCATCTTCCTCCCGTCGCATGGTCACATCTCCACCGCATCCTTCCCTACCCCGCTTCTTGGCCTACTGCGCAACTAGTTTGTACTGGTAATCCTACCGGTAAATTACATAAGCGAGACAGCGAGACTTGCCTATTGTTGGCAGTTGTTACGTAGCCTAAACGTTCGAGTTCCTCGACGCTGAAAGTTTTATTGCGGACGAAAGGGTTGCGAGGGCTTAATTGCAGGTTGGTTACCTCGTTAGGGCCGCGTTTAGTGGATTTTGTGCTCGTTATATGAAAGGCAAGTTTACTATTACAAAGAAGGAAAAAAAACGGGAATTTTCATTTTGCTCGGTACATGCGAGAACTCGTTTTATCCGTGCTCGTTATATTCGAGTTTCACTGTATAAAAAAAAAAAAAAATGAGCACTTCCATATTGTAGGATGTGGAAGAATATAAAAAGACATGTAAGTTAAAAAAGCAATACAAAGCTGACTCCCTTAGTTCCTTGGTAATATTTTATTTAGAATCAGCCTCTTCCTGACTTTTTGCCTGTTGTGTCATTTTTGTCTTTGTTGGGAAAAATTTGTTTCCATCTTGTTGAAATAGTATTTCAGATTAAAAATGAATGCAGAGTATTTTTTCTGATTTCATGAAAGAGTATCAAATGACGGAGTAGCAAATTAGAAGCAAGGCATGTAGAGCCACATAAGGCAGATGTCCATTCAACAACAGTATCACAGGAAGAAAAGGAAGCTTTAGATTTCATATGGCCAGCAAATGACCAGTGTGACAGAGTGCAGAGTTTTTGTTATGCTTTAAAGATTAATAAGCGACTAAAACTGTTTGACCACATTTAACTAGTGGATAAAAATATTGTCATAGTAATGCCCAACGATTGTCTTACAAGGTTTGCTAACACAAGCTTGCCTTACATTAAATATCCTGTTCCTTTATATCTGCATCTTCACACCTGCTACCAGTAGAATGGACAGAACAGCAAAGCTATTTTGTTAATGCATGGCTGTTAACATTGAGAATATCAAAGGGATCCACACCTTGAAATATATCCATAGCTTTGTAATGGAAACACAGAGGTGGAAATGGTTATGTAATTACAGTGCTGAATCCTGCAAAGCTGCAGGTTCTTGGCATTTTACAATAAAAATACACACACACGCACAAAATATTCACACATGTGCAGTCCACAGCGCTTGGGTCCATAGCTGCTATTAATCTTTCATGCTGATGAATGGGAGATATATGGCTATTGATAGTTGTCATTATGTTTATGAATGACATGTTCAACTTCCTGCAAAACTAAACTATTTTGTTTTTATATACAGCTGTGGGAATCCATTTGTCAGTTGAAGAAGATGACACATATTATGAGGAAAATGTTGACACATAGGAAGGAGATGGAAAGCTCAGTTTCATCTGTGAACAGTGCCACTTGGGAAAGTATGACCCAGAGCATGGACGCAATGAAGGTAATCATAACAATAGTGAGCCATACTTTAGAGAAAGATGTAAGTATTCAAGCTTTTGTTTCTTATTTATGCTCAGATAACTTGAGGACAAACCTCATACCAATTCTAGGTCCTCCAGCTTTATTAAAACCACACTAATTGCTTTTATTATGTTAGAAATTTCTATTGTAGTAATTTTGAATTTTTAGAATGACGTAAACGAAAAGATGACTGAATTTTATTTTCAGAATGAGAACACAGTTTCTGTTCATGAAATGATTTGTCTGCATCATACTTTCTGAGGAAGAAAGAGAGTTTCCATACTAAAACTTTTTTCTCTCAAGTCAAAGTAATGTAGTAGCTTTGAATTCATACATGTCTTAGAATCTGGAAAATCTTGCAGTTTTGCAGTGCTTGTAAAACTCTAGGAATTACAGGAAGTTGTCAAAATGCGGGTAAAGTTGTGGATCACTTAATTACAAGCAAGGCAAATTTCAAAATTATAGTGAAATTTACAAATTGTCCATTATCTATGGTTTTCCTATTGGTTGATGTCCTGTGTTTGGTAAACACTGGCTAGCATGTTCAGTGTCGTAGAAATATCAGTATCTCAGATGGATGTTTGTGTTGTGTGTCCTTGCAATTATTGGAATAGTGTATTTCATAATTGTAATTAGGATATTTCACATTACGGGTGTCATTTTGCAAAGAGTGTGGTATGGTGTAAGATAAATGATGACATGCAGTATCAAGATTGTGGGAGAAAATTGCAACCCAATCTTTTTTCACACTGACTGGAAAGAGAAGGCTGCAGTTAGGAATCCAAAGATTAACAGGATTTCTCCTTTGCTAAGCCTATAAGTATTATAAGGCATGTTTATCCATGTGAATATGGAAAGAGTATACAAAAAAAACAACAAAAAAACATATTTTTGAGGAATGCTTTATACTGAGGTCCACTTGAATAATGAAATGATTGAATAATAATGAATCCATGCGAGTGAAATTCATATTTAATAATAAGGTGTAATTATTAAATGAATGCTTAATATTGAGATGCCTCCCTACATCACTTTTCTTGTGTTTAAACTGTAATGTTCATTCCCAGACAGAATACAGTGGTCTAAAGACTATCTTGGAAGAGCCATCAGTACAAAAAGTTGAATGGAAACTCAACAAAACAAGACAGAAAAGGGTAAGTTGATTGTAAGCCTTTCTGTGTAACAAATGGATTAATTTCTTTCCTTCCTGTCAAAAAGGCATTGTCGAGCATGGATAACTTTAAACTTTTAGGGCCATCTCATCTTGCTTGTATTTACTGATTTTTGAGGAATGCATGACACTTTGGATTAGAGAAATAAATTCAGGTCAGATAGGTTTGTTATAGGGAACTGTGATTCCAACGTTCGTATGTCCGAGGTATTTGTGCTTGACTGTATTAACTGAAAATACATTAGCCAAATTGTTACTGATGTGCAACACTGCATACATGATCAAATGTCACAGTTCTAGATAAGATACAGGAATTTTGAGAAGGATTGAGATTTTCAGATAATTTTGCTTTCCAAATCATTGATATGAAAGCATTTTATAAAATGCTGATTTGGCATCGAACAATGAGCCACCATCGGACATGCAATAAAGGACTGCTGGCAATACAAACTTTTTTATATATTATTACTCTGCTACAGTGAGGTCAGGTTGATCTAATAGCAAGAGAGACTAATCTTTAGTTTTCATGCCACACTTTTTTCAGAAACTGATATATATTGCTGAAATCGAGTATTGTAATATAGTCAAACATGGATAACTCAGATTTCTTTGGACCTCATCTTGTCCAAGTTGATCAGATTTCAAGGAATGCTTGAGGCAGTAGTGTAGAGAAATAAATTCAAATCTGAAAGTTTTGTTTAAGGGAACCACGATTTTGACTTTAGGTGTTCAAGATATGCTTGCTCAACTGTAGTGTATACTTTTGATCGTGACACCAGCTGTTCCCATATTTAAGTCATAGAACTCCTTGTGGCTATTTGTGTCAGTAGCTGCCTATTCCTTATCATCACGATCCACTTGAAAGACCGTTCCAATTCATACACCTCCATTTTGTTTTTATGCACTTGTAGGCAAGTTTGCTCAGTGGAAATCCTAATACTATATTGTACTTCTCTTTCAGTAAGTCTGGCGTTTAATCCACTCTGTTCATTTCTCACGTAACTTTACTTTGGGACGCCTTGCAAGCTGACATCAACTTGTCATATCCTTTGATGTCCAATGTTGCACCTTTTTGTATCCTTAAGAAATGATTACTTTATTACACTGGCTAATGTAATTACATTTATGCAGTTACCAGTAGTTGTGTATATCTTATGAGAAGGATGATCATTGAAACAAAACATTTTAACCCCTTCACTACAAAGTTTCACTGATGGCAATATTCGAAATTCTTCCATCTAGTGCTGCCCATAAAACTTAAGCACTTTGTGGTGGAATACTGGGTTTTGCAGGTGAGGGAAAA
Organism: Ellobium chinense; assembly: GCA_033807755.1. Classification (NCBI taxonomy): domain Eukaryota; kingdom Metazoa; phylum Mollusca; class Gastropoda; order Ellobiida; family Ellobiidae; genus Ellobium; species Ellobium chinense. The sequence continues at coordinate 5,027,008 of JAWQUT010000005.1, forward strand.
GATGTGCATGTATGTCGTACATAACAAAGGGGTTAAGAAGGGTCTTACTTCTTGTGTATTTATTGAAACCTGCAATTTATGTTGGGACACCGTAAATTACTCTTTTCTCCTTTTGGTTTTTGAAAAACACACACTTCCAGTAATTTGTGGTACCAGAAATCATGCTGGTTCCCTTATCAGTGTGGTACCTGTGTATCTTCAAAATATTGTAGAACAGAAAGAAAGTATGTTGGTGTTTTTTAATTGGGATGGAGGTGGGTGTAAGCTCTAGATACGGAACATGTTGGTGTGACTTGTGGTGTATTACGGTTTTACTTACAAATCTTCTTATGGTGGTGGGATGTTAATAAAAGTGAAAGAGCAGTTGAACAGTTGGTAAGAATATTAAAAAGAGAGGTGCTCCATGTTAGCTGAAAAACAAGGAAAATAAGTTAGTACTTTGCATTCAGAAAATCAGTCCAGTTCATTGTTCATTGTTCAGGGTTGCAACATCACTGCACTCCAGGCAACCCCATAGGTGCTCCGTGACCGTTCCCCGATCCAGGATCCAGCGAAGAGTCCATCTACTGATAGTTCCCACCGTTATTTGATTGCGGGCCATTCGCTCCCTTCCAGACAGTTTGCATTGTCTGCCTTCCCCTTTCTTTATTCCCATCGCCATCATCCGTTGCAGGTGGTGGTAATCTTCCCATTCCCTCTCATCATCCTCCGTCAACTTCTTCATCAGATCTTTCAGAATGTCCTCTTTGTCGTGTTTGATCTGGCCAGAGATCCTGGCATTCCCAGCCAGTCTGTCTGCTAGTTCATTCCCTCTGACCCCAGAGTGTCCAGGTGAATAAATCCAGGTCACCGATCAGTCCAGTATATTTATTTATATATCGTGTTTATTGAAAGGAAGACTGTATCGTCCTACGGATCATGTTAAATTATACAATTCCCTGTTATTCCAATAAAACAGTCTTTCAAGTTCAAGTATATGTCAACATGATATAATGCCTCTGCCTGCTTCAGACAACTCACAGGGTTACATTATGCAAGTCGGAATTTTTACACTCACTGAGTGCGTGACGGCCATAAGCTTACATCAAATACGTGCTAGCTGCAGAGCCAAATTGACTAGCCATTGCTCTGGGGATGGGTGATAACACATCAGTCTGAATCTTTTAATTCCACTGTAAGCGGCAGCTGTGTCAAACAAAGTCATGCTGAGGCGGTGAAAGTGCAGAATACTTTACCTGGCTTACACCGCCTAACTTTACTTTTGAATTTGGATGACCAAAATCTTAATTGAATAATACATCATCGGATAGAGGTGTCTGTAATTGCTGGAACTTCAGTGAGGTCATCATTTTTGCCACAAGCTGCTGCTGTTTGTGGAAGGGGAATAACTGATGCAAAGGTCAAACCCCGGTCACTCTAGCTCTCCTTATTGTGTCATGTTACACATGCGCATGGTAACAGACTGATATTCTTTCTTTGCTATATTGGTTTTGTGGGCACCACAGATAATTTTCAGAGAGAAAAAGTACTGGAAAATAGAAAATTATTTTTGACGTGTATGTCCACATTGAAGGTGTGTGATTGTGATAAAGTCACCAAGACACACTGGGATGGAAGCCCTATAACAGAATAGATTAACCCATACTTTAGAAGACAAGCAGCTTTACTCGAATGTTGTGTCTGTGTCTTGCATGCCACTGTTACTATAACAATAGTTTAAAAATAGTGGTACTGCATGAAATTAGAAGCCCATGTAGAATAAATTCTTGAGCCAGGGACTACTACAATAAATTTTCATAAACTAAAAGATCAGAAACAGGGCAGTTGTTGTCATCCCAGCAGCATTTGCAAGGTTCAAGACAGGTGGAGCAGTGCAGTAGAGAGAAATTTAGGTTCAGCACTGCACTGAATTGGGGGAAAGCAAGATCTGTTAGGGTTATGGCAGTAATACTGTATTATGATTGTTATGAATGATACTGTGAGAGGAAACTCTTTCGGTACACCTTAAGGAGAGAAGAAATAGGGATGATTAAATTGTGCTCTGAGGCATATTGATTATCTGAAGATCTCATTGAGGAAGAGAAGAATCAGGATTTTATGGCTCTTGCAATACTTTCAGCATAGTAAAAATCTTTGTATGTGTGTGTGTGTTTATTCTAATGAGTGTATTGTTACGAGCTTTCATAAAAAATCGCTTGAACTTTGGGAGAGAAGAATCAGGATTTTATGGCTCTTGCAATACTTTTCAACTTAGTAAAAATCTTTGTATTTGTGTGTTTGTGTGTGTTTATTCTAATGAGTGTATTGTTACGAACTTTCATAAAAAATCGCTTGAACTTTGGGTTAAACTTTTTGACAATAATGAGTATGTTGTTACATTCTCATGATAGGCAAGGCTGAGACGATCCAGAAGAAACAAATTTGAAGAGCAGCAAAATCAACAACAAGCATGGGAGGAGAAGAGTCAGCAGATAGATAGATGGCAGAAAAATATCCAAACAAAAATTAGAGAGGAGAATAAGGTAAGAATTGTAAATTTCTTACTAGATTCTGTGAATGGGATCAGCAGAGCTGAGAGACAATTTCACAGGGTATAGATGACTGACAGTGTTTTGCAGATTTTGACTGAAACACATAAAGGAGTGTCTCCATGTAATATACAAGGCTTGTTCTGCTAGACCCTATACTTGCAGAGGGGTAAAAAAAAAAGAATGATGCCTCCCAAGTGTACTGTTGTGTACGTATCTGTATAGGTTATGAAAAGTGAACTGCAGAACCTCAAAGTATCAGGGAATTGGCTCAGAAATTTGATTAATGCCGTCATTTTAATGAAGAAATGTAGAGGAAGGGGAGCTTAGCAGGCAGGCAGATGAATTCGTGTATGTGACGTCTAAAATCATGAGAATTTTTTTTATGTGTGGACCAGTGCTTAAAATTGTGTATGAATGTATGTTCCAATCAAGGAAATTAGGAAATTTGTGGTGTTCGTGTGGCAGGAGGCTTAGGGACAGGCAGAAGAAATAGTTTATTCAAACAGTATGCCTGGTGCTGTATGTTTTTCATGATAGTAAATTGATAGACATGTAATATGACACCATTCTTTAGCGCAGTCACATTTCTTCCACTCAGAGTCACCTTGACCATTTATATGAGAATTGGAAACAGGAAGGAACAAAGCTGTTTTTAGTGTACTGAACATTATGCTGTTAAACCCAGATTTAACTTGGGACACATTCATTTTATAAGACATGGAAGGAATATCATGTGTTGGCCATTAAGCAGAGAAAGATTTGAACCTTTAAAGTATCTTTATATGTCTCGATCAAGTGACTCACTGAACTTTAGTGATATTTACTTTCATTTTCAGAGGAAGAGTAGAAAAGCTGCTGCTGACCGCACTTTGAGCAAAGTTACACGGGAAATTCAAGATGCCACACGTTTGATTGACACCATGTTGTCTCTTCAGAAGCTGAGATTAATTCGACGAGATGCAGCACAGAAAAGAGGTCTGGTTTAATCAAACTATGTTAGATATTTACATCATTTATCAGATGCAAAGCAGTTCTTCAGTTTGTCATTACAAGCAGTAATGGCTGTGTGTTCCTTTTCAAGACATTGTCATACAATAGTGACAGCTGATAATGACAACAACAATTTTATTAAAATGAGTACTTAATATCAAGGTTCTGCTGTATTCATCAGTATTCAGATTATTCTAATTTCCTAAGTGTGTGTCATTTCCATGCATCACACACTGTTTAAGCATGGCTACTGAAGAATGGAAATAATATTAATAAGCTTGAAAGTGATAGAATTTCTTCTGTATGATGAGAGTCAGAAAAACCCTTTAGCTTAACTGCCAGGAGATCTGAGTCTAAGCATTTGACATGGACATGATGGAGTGTCCTCAGATTAAAAGACTGAAGATAGAAGATTACATGATATCTGTATTGAAGCTATATGTCAGATTTTAGATGACCTCAAAGAATACCCAAAACATCAAGGAAAACATGTCATTAGATTTTTTTGTGCTTTCTAAAGAGATCATCAAGATTGAAAAGAAAAAAGAGATTACACTGAATCGTATATGCAGCAAGCAGCTTTTATGCCTCCGCCGTGAACTGTTGAAACATTAACCGAATGGTTATTTAAATGAGTATATAACAGAAGATGATCACAGTGTTATTTGCAAGGGAAAAACCAAGTGATGATAGTCCATGAGCTTTTGATAACATATTTTTTTGTGCTGTGGGCAGCTCTTCTTTTTTAATTGTTATGTGATTTTAAATTTATAAACAAAATTACATTATAAGCATGCTTTTCACATTAATTGTTGCAGGTGACACAGACCTTGGAGAGTCTCGACAAGCATTTGAGGAAAAGATAGCTGATATGACCAGACTTGTTCAATCACAGTTGGAATGCTATAAAGCAGAGGAAGCTAAATTAAAGGTAAAACTGTTGACTAATTAATGATTAACAAAAGAGAGCAAATTGCAAACATACAATATCAGGTAGTGCTGCTGAAATGCTGTTCATGCAGCTGTCACATATTGTATTTTTTATTCATCTTCATGCTGAAACAACCTTTTTTTTTGAATGAACCTACTTTTACATGTTAAATACTGCCAAAGCATGAAGGTTTTCCTTGAAAGCTTTTAAGATACAATTATGAAATTGGCTGGATCATTCCTTGATTTTGCACTAAAAGATATGAAATCATCAGTAAATAATGAAGTGATAATTTTTGAAACTTATTATTAGCTTGAATATTTATCAGAAGTGGGGAGTGACTAGACGCAAACAGATGCTCATACGAAGTAGGATAAAGGGGAAAGTGCTCAAGAGGACAAACTTTGTGTGAGCATCTGTTTGTGTCTGCTCACTCCCCACTTCTGTTACTAAGTCCTCCGTTTCCACCGTAATGGGCATATTTTCCACAATAATTGTCAGATTTTCAAGAGTAATACATCATTGGTTTCGTTTTAAAAAGCACTTTCACATGGTGCTGTTTAAAATGGAGGAAACTTTCATTTTGATATGATCGAGTCAATAATAAAAATCAGAATGGTTTTACAGAGAGTGCGGCGTGAAAAACAAAAATATTACAAATAATATTTTAAAAGCTGCAACAGCAAATCGGGATTGAACAAGACCAAAAGGGGGCACAAGTTTATAAAAGTAAAGTGATGGAAGTATAACCAAAAGGCAAGGGGTGGATAAGACTGCAGAGAGAAGATAGTCTAGACTAGAGGGGGGGATTAGAGTGGAAGAGAAATGGGGTAGGCAACCAAACTTTTTTTGTTTTGTTTCAAAAATATATCATGACTGGAAACATCTAAATCTAGATTTAGACCTAGATCTAGACCTAAGATATAGAACCCAAATCAAATTATGGGAATGTCAATGACCCACTGATTCCGACCTATTCATCAGATCATGGCCATGACATGACAGTGCACTAAACATAGAACTGAGGCAGGAGAGCCATCACTGAAAAGAAACTATCCACTATCAGTCTCTCCGTCAAGATGATTAAAAAAGGAGCGATAAGCAAAATCACTGATGAAATAGTAAATACATTTAAAAAGTTAATCAAACAGGAAAGAGAAACAGAACATGAAATCCCCTAGCGATAAATCCCCGTTATTCGTGCTTCATAAATAATAAACAGTGGGAGCCTGCAGAGCCCATGTCAACAACGCATGACGTCACGGCTCAGGGCGGAGCGTTTAATTCGATTTTCGGTGCACTATTGATAAAAGGGTGAACTGCTCATAGCCAAGGTGAATACTTCAGAACAACCATTTAAAGTTTTTCAGATAGCAGAGCCTATTGCCTATCATCAAGAGTAGTTTCAAGAAAACAAGAGCAATAGGTTTTGAGAAATCAACAGCTAAAAATTAGCTCATTTTCAAGTGGAAATATCTCGGGGCCCAATACTCGCACAGCGAAAATAAAGCAGTCAAAAGAAAGTGCATCCAAAGCTCTTTAAAAACGTGTATCGATCTTGCGTGTAGGTCCACGAAAATGAAACAAAATAGCGGGTTGTTTGAGGCGCCTATAATGCGACGCGCTACGCTCGGAAACAAAGGCTTACGGGCTGCCGTGGGGCGCTTTGTGCTGGCGGCCGACTCCTTCACTAAAATGCCTAATATATGTCTACGTGATTCCAAACTGACGGCAAGGTGATGGGTGCCGATGCAGAGGTCCCGGGTACGATTCCCACCACATCACTTTCTTTCTTCCATTTTCTCTCTGCATTTGTCTTCTTGAGCACTTTCCCCTTTATCCTACTTCGTGTGAGCATCTGTTTGCGTCTGCTCACTTCCCACTTCTGTTTACTAAGTGCTTCGTTTCCACCTATACTACACCTATGTGAATATTTATCAGTGGATTTCATTCTTTCTTAAACTTTACATTTAGGTCCCCTTAGTTGGACTCTGCTGTATGAATGAGGATACATTTTACTAACCATGCACTATATGATATTATGTATATTTGTGGAGGTCAGTCATCATCATCTCACCACCCTTTATGCCTTTTTAAACCTAATCAAATTTTTGTTGATGGAGGCATTTGAATGATCTCACCATTTTTTGTGTGATACTGTTCATATTATTTGCTGGAAGCATTCAGACATGTGAAGCCATGAAATAATAGAAATGTACATGTATTTCAGCAAGTTATCAAGTCTGAGCAGGAGGAAAGCAGCAGGCAAGAAAGACTGGTGCAGGCTGAGAAAGAAAGACAGAAACAGAAGGAAGAAGATGATGAATTGCAGAGCATGCTTTTTGGACCTCAGGGTAAGCTCGTACATAAGTGTCTGTATGTCGTGGTGGTTTTATTTAACATGCCTTTTAAAAGGATATCCTATCTGGACATTAGTGGAAAGGTGGTTAGACTTTTCCTCTGGTGGAATGGATTCTCCTCTTTTCATCTCATGTCACGTGGGTTTCTCTGCTGATGCAGATAGATCTCTACATCAGAGCCTCCTAATATTTGTGACGAAATTAAACTGAGATTAGAACAAGGTTTGTAACTAGGCATCTTCAGAAAAATCATGATATTTAATTTCATGAATTCAGGTGCAGTGGCATCAGGAATGCAGATTCGTTTTTGACATGTCAGTTCCTGTTATGAATAGGGTGGAAAATTTCATTGAAATTTGGAAATAAGGAAATCCTGGTAAGTGGTAGGCTTGCAATATTGGCAACTGACATATTGGTGGTCACAGTAGATCATAAATAGGAAATTCTCTTACTTGAAGAATGAGGCAACAGATGATCTTCAGGGGAAGATACTCCTGTCTAATAAGTGTTTTGGCTCTTTGACGTCCTGGGTCATGACTCCCAAGTATTCGGTTGATTTTTTTTTTGTTTTGCTTCGGGAGGGATTTGAACAACTTCCATTTTCTTAATTCCTTGTACATTTCAATCTTATAAAAATTTTTTTCAAGTGATGCACAAGTTGTAGGTTGATTCATTGTGTGATTCATGGCATGTAGGTGCATGTTGTTATTCTCTGCATGAATCTTCATATCCCACTTTTGTCTTTGCAGATGAGATAACAGAAGAAGATCCTGTCTTTCCTTATGCCCAGTACTACAGACAAGCTGAGAGCAATCTTGAAGCTTTTATTCAAATCAGGTGGGATGTACTTTCTGAATCTGTGCATCTCCTTAAGACCCCCAAAAACCATGCATATTTGTCTTCCATTGAACTTTTTACTTTCTTTTAATATTTCCCAGATTATGTTAAGAGCTCCCACAATACTCCTGTTTCGAAACAAAAGAAAAGGCTTGAAAGTTTGTGTATCCAGTAGTGTATCAATGGCTAGGAAACAACACATGTGCACACAAACCATTTTCAGACATACTGGTCTGTTTGATCCCAAAATATCTATTATTGAAATTAGAAAGGACTGTTTTTGAAGTCTCACAAGCTATCGAGTGTATTCTATTGTGAATATGTTATGTTGATTACTTGAGAGACTTGCTTGACAATTGCTTAACCCTCTAGTGCCCAGCCTTATTTACAATGGCACAAAAAGTCCGAGCTTCAGGTTTTGGATCACTTCTGGATCCACTATGCTGGAACAAGCATCAAAATGATAATAATAATAATAATAATAATGCGGTTTATAAGTCTCATATCCAGGCTAATGCCCGCTCATGCGACTTCACACTATTATGGTGGGGTGATGATCTTGGTTAGCTTTTTTTTGTTCCACGAAATGTATCAGATCTGATACGCTGGGCACTAGAGGGTTAAGTTTTCTGACTGATTTCATTTTTATGGGCATCTAGCTTGCTTGAAGGACTGCCAGTAACTGGAATTTTGTCTTTCTTGATTTCTTCTGGCAGGCATGAATGGGATTCCTTCTTGGTACCTGAGAATACCCCAGCATCCAGTGCAATCCCTGGCTCATGGATTGCACCTGATGAACCGAGCAGTGCTATATGGGCCAGTGCTCTCAAGTGATGATGAAATGTACAGTGTTTTCAAATATTAAAGATTAAAACTTACTATTTCAGTATTTTGGTTCTTTGTCATTTTAGTAATGGCAGTCTTGTTGGAAATGCCTCAGATAGATGCCATTTTGTGGAGCTAACGTTTTAGAACCTAGAAAAGCTAAACAACTCAGGTGGATAGAGGACATTAATTTTTTCATTCATTTGGGACTGCTGTGTATGAGAATGTGTCAAGCTTTACAGAGGTGCCAAAAAATAACCCAATTATGGTTGGATTCCCTAAGAAGGGATGGTACACTGTACAGCATTGTTCAAGTCTGTAAAGCAGCATTGAGCCAAACAGTTTGTGAAATGTGCTGCATAAATATTGTGGGCACAATATGAGTGATTTGTGGTAAATTTTAGTTCAGAAAAAAGTGATGCAACAAAAATGAAAAGTGAAATGATAATTATGGCTGTTAATAATTTTGGATTTATAGTCTACAGTTTCATGTGGTAAAAATGGAAAATGTTAATGGATATTTCAATTGAAAGTTTTTAGTGGACCCTTCCAAATCTATATTAAATAATATTCAGTAATCTTAAAGGGACAGGGGAAACTATTTTATTTGCTTCACAGCCTAAAAAATCCACAGTATTTTTTCATAGATTTTCAACCCCTTGCCCGTGTCCTTCGCCGAAGCGCTTCCAAGAAAATGCAGCTTGAGAGTTTGGATTTTCACACCCTGCGGACCGCCATGACTGGTCAGCGCGGGAATAAGGCTTGACGTCAGAAAGCGAGAGGCAAGCTTATAGTCATTATGCAAAGAGAATTATCCACATGCAATAACTTTCATTGGCTCTAACTGTTATGCCTTTTTTTCATTTATCGTTGAGAAAAGTCTTTTGTTGAACTGTGTGAACAACTGCCTGACTTTGATCGCAGTGCTGTAACCTTAGAAAAGGGAGAATAAAATGTTCCATTTGAGAAAAAGGAACATCTGTCTGAACACTATTTGAGTTCATTTATTAATGTTTACACTGCTTTTGTATTGTTGTCTGCTGTGTGGTTTAGTGAGCTCTCACTGGCCTAAGATTCTGACACTATAAAATTATTACATGTACACTGAATCCTCGTTATACCGCCAAGTAAGGGGCAAACAGAAAAATGGCGGTATAACGAGAATGGCGGTATAACGAAAATACCATGTAGAACAAGGGAAATAAGTAATTTACCAACATTGGACTGGCTAACATGTCTAAACTAATGCAGTTATCTCCCTTATCTCTCCACTAGGTTTGTGACACCTATTAGAAGGGCAAATCACTCATAGTGTACAACCCAATTAATCCGCTAATCTATAAAATCCCCCTTTTTTGGGGCCCTGCCAGCCAGTGTTAGGGTGTAGAAATGTGTAAAATGACCTGTGATCTAAATAAAGCATCCAATTTTAAAGTTTCAGGTACAATTTGAGCCTTCTAGATAAAAAAATAAAATGTGTAGACCTATGTATTCGCACGCGGTCAAAACCAGCCAAATGAAAATTTGGGGACCAAATCAGAATTTGAGGTGATCTTTTTCAAAAGACATTTGTGAAAAATTTTGGGCGTTGACCCCCCTTTTTCTTCCCGTTAAAAGATCGGGCAANCGTTCCACGGCGAAAAGCTGGCGGTATGCGGGAATGGCGGTATAACGGGTGGCGGTATAGCGAGGTTTCACTGTATTTGCTTGAGGAGCACTTTCAGATACTGTAATTTAGATGCTGCCACAGTCAAATTTTCTGTGCTTAGGAGCGGCACTAGTTGTGTCACTAGTCATAAATCATCAAAAGGCTTACAAGAGCAGATCAAAAAAGGGACACATCGACATGAAATTTATTTTGACCTTATTTTGGTCAAAGATGACCACGGAAGCATTTTTAAAGAATACCCACCCGTGAAAACTATTGTAGCTTTGAAAAATTGAATCGGTCAATCGGTCTTCACTATGAGTGAGGGCAATGAGATAGATCCTAGTATGGGTTGGGTGGGCTCAATTCCAGGGATGAAGAGGAAGGAGGGGGGATAAGGCAAGGAGCAATAGGGTGGTGGAATAAGAATCTAGGAAAAAAAAAAATGGGGTAAGAACAATAAAATTAGATGCCGAGTGATAGACAGACAGAGAGAGAGTGATAGAGGGAGTGACAGAAGCCAAGATGTTTTTGTTCTCAGAGTCACTCTTCACTACCTGCCTTCTCGCTTTTTTTTCCATAGCAACTTAGGCTCTCACTTTTTTTTATTGCTTCTATTCCATCTTTCTCTCTCTCTCTCTCTTTCAACCCTGAAGACATTGTAAATGTAACGTTTTTGCTTCACCCGTTATTGTGCCCACCCATCTAACCCCTCTCCCCCATCTCGTAACTGTTGCTAAGCTCAACATGGCATATCCATACTAACTGCTATGACCCTTTCATTTTTCTCTTATATCACGGAGACCGGTTCTTTCTTTCCAAAGATTTCACAAGTATTCTCCACGTCAATATGCCAGCTGTTTGACCGGCTCTTCAACGCATGTTGACTGATTCATAACTAGTGATGCAACTAACACCGCCCCTAAGAGCAGAAAACACTGCCTGAGACAATAGTTAGCTGTCAATCAAATCCTGTCTTGCTGTGCAACATCTTAACAACCTATGTGCCCCTCAGGCAAATGATAGAGAATGTCAGAACCGTAGACCAATGAGAGCTCATTAAACAATACAAGGGAAAAAAACGGCACGGACAACCATACATAGGCTATGCATACATTAATAAAGCGACTCACTCAATGCTCAGACAGATGCTTCTTTTATCCAATATACATCCTGCCTTTTCTAAGATTACAGCATTGCGATCAAACTCAAAGTCGGGCACTTATTCACAGTCTTGAACAAAAGATTTAATGTGACAAAAAGGCATAAAATTTAGCACCAAGGAAAGTTGTTGCATGTGGATAATTCTCTTCGCACAATGACTACTAGCTTACCTCTCGCTTTATGATGTCACGCCTTATTCCCGCGCTGACCGAACGACTAGTTATGGTGGCCCGCGCGGTGTGAAAATCCCAACTTTGAAGCTGCATTTTCTCGGAAGCACTTGGGGCGAAGAAAACGTGTAAGGGGTTGAAAATTTATGAAAAAATATTGCGGATTTTTAAGGCTGTGAAGCAGATAGCTACCCCTGTTCTTTAATGCTACAGTTGAGCACAGAAAACTCGAACCCACTAATCTCGAATTCATGGAAATGTCAAATGCTGTTACTAGGTACTCCAAACCCAAATTAAAATTGCAGTCTTATTATGTTGCAAAGTACACCATCTGAAAGAGCTTGTTTTTCTGATTAATATGATATCAAAACCAGCTTGGATCGACAATTTTCAAAAAAGTTATGGCTGTTTGAAATCGGTGAAATTCGGGTTAAAATGTGGAATTCCAGATAATGTAAAAATACCCATTTTTGGACCAGCATTGTAAGTTAACAAATGGAGAAACATCTCTGAAATTTGCTGTGGTTATAGCCATTGTTATAGAGGCCAAGTCCAATTTTTTTCAGAAGCCTATATAACGCGCTTTGACATTTATGCAATTCTAAAGGTGGCTCCCGAGTCAAATTTGCATGATTCGGCAAAGGAGGACAAATTGGTAAAAATTGGACATTTTTAAATTTTCGTAAAATCTTTATTTTTCATCCTATTGTAAAGTTTTTGGTATCATATTAAAGAGGAAAGAAAGCTCTATCACTTGATAAAGAGACAAACTATATTAATTAAGAAATAAATACTTTGGAAAGCATTGCATATGATGAGGATTTCATTTATTTCATAAATTCGCCAAGTATGAAAGTTCATAAAAACTTCCGGTTTCCATAAAATTCATAAATTTTCACACATTATACATACAAATGTACATAAAATATGGGAATTAAACACTAACAGCAAAATATTTATAATGGACAGCAAAAAAATTAGTTAAACTGACCTCATTTTCTTAGAGAGCGATTCTGTTATTTTGTTGAATCGTTACAAGGTCAATGGGACATTATAATAGTTCAGTTCAGCTCATCTTATTTATTTAGAAAAGCTTTCAATCTCAAAATAATGTCTTCAAGAGTTCCTGTCAAATACTTTGTATGTATGGGGTGGTCGATGTGCATCTGGTCTTCTTCCCTTCAAACAGCAGATAGGCATCATCCACTGTAAATGGAAATAAAATAGAATGGTAATTATTTTGGCAAAGCTTGTCAGCATTAAATTTCTATTGTGAGCTCACTATTCACCCTGAAATCTGGAATTAATTTCCTAGTTTACCATCTAACCTATACTACCACTATACTACCGGTACTCAATATTTACGGGAATAAGATAATCGGGTGATCCCAATCGGCCAAACATAGGAGAGTGAGGCAAGTAGGTCATTCATCTAAGATTTCTTTACATATATGATCCCAAAACCCAGTATGTGTCCGTCTGGGTGCATTTTTTATTCAAAACTTATGCAGCAAAGCACTATTACTCTAAAAAACTGTCAAATTATAGTCTAAACTAATGTAGCTGCCGTCAGTATAAACTCTCCACACCCCTATGATCAAGTAAACAAAGCCATTACAATGTTCTTAAAATAGTAACAGCTATCGAAAATCAACGAAGCCCTGACAACGGCGGCCATTTTGCCTCGATTTTGTTAGGAAAATGAATAAAAATGCCTAGTAATGATCTATATGTGTATGGAAATAAAAGTATAAATCACTTACCGATAAGACTGTGAAAATTCCGAACCGATTCAGAGGTGGTAGCGCCCTGATAGATAGAAGTTGAAGCAGTCCCACGGACAGGCAGCCATCGTCCGAAGAGGGAAACCACGCTAAATTCGGGGCTACCCCTCTATTTTTAAAAAGCTGGCAACGCTCGCCGTGTTTTCGTATCTTGGAGATATTTTCAATTTATGTAGAAAAATGCCTAAATTTTACTCCTGTGACCTCTGCATTCCGTTTTAGGCCGTAGAAATCCTTTATTTAGCGTTTTAAAGACATAATATCAAAATTTAATGCCCTTTCCGAAGTCCGAGAAATATGCAAATTACATGAGAGGAAAGGGGAATCCTTGCCCTATAAAATGAGACTATTTATAGCCTCGTAGCATCATAGGGCGAGTGTTGCCGCGACGTGGAAGAGAGGGGGGGTCTAAGTACCACGTCAACCTGACTGCGCTCAGCCGTAATTACATACATTTTTCAATCACAAATTATGCGGGGCTAACTAAACTCCAGATAAATAAAAATAGATTGAAAATAAAGAGTAGAAGACGATCTTTNAGGGGTTGAAAATTTATGAAAAAATATTGCGGATTTTTAAGGCTGTGAAGCAGATAGCTACACCTGCTACAGTTGAGCACAGAAAACTCGAACCCACTAATCTCGAATTCATGGAAATGTCAAATGCTGTTACGGCCTCTTTTAAATGCCTCCGATTTCTTTGTATTGTATACGATTTTCTTGAAATCTCAGCATACGTCTCGAACGATTTCATCATCATCTACCCAGTCTCAAAGTGGCGAAATGACCGATAAAGCCCTTTGTCTGACCTTGCTCGCCCCAGGCTGTTGGTGATAAGGGAAAGGTGTGCAGGAGTGCTGTAGTGATGGGCAAGGGATCTAGGCAATGCTTTGTGTGGCTCTATTGAATCAGCGGTAGGGGGTGGTGTAGTGATTGAGCATGCAGAGCGACCTGGCTTGTGGTGGACTAGGCCAACACATGCTGTCCGTATTGCAAGAAATAACGTCATACATGACGCGATGCGCGCACAGTGATGTGGCGGGGCAATAGGCTAAATCCTAGTGCCACTCCAAATTTCTTTTCCTTGCATAATGTCAAACACATCAGAACTACTAACACACACCAAAATTCGATTTACGCCACCGCTTAGCAATGGCAGAGAAAAGAAAACTTGTGTGTCTCACACTTCAAACAAAGCGTGAAATATTGTCAGAAGTGGAAACGTCAGAAATGGTTATCTCCCCTTACCAGTCCCTCTATTTCATGGTAATTGTAAAAATATTCACGTCATGAAAATCTTGACCTCTTTTTTCGATCCCGGAGAAATTCCAAGTTTTCCTTGCTTGACTGTAGTATATTTTGAAATGGCTAAAATGGTGCATAATTGGTGAAGTCCAGTGGCTAAAGAATTGGGTATCAAACAAGTTAAGGGGAGACGCTATCCTTTTGCAAGGGCTGTAATGCACATGACATGGTGTGCAACTTATCTTGAATGCAGTGGATTCCTATGCAAACTTGCACACCAAAGTGCAGAATGGTGCATTTATCTCCCCCAAGGGTGATGATCTTAGAGCAATTGTCATTTGCGATGGCACCAGTTTTTTTACCTTTTGATTTCATCCACGTCTCTTAGATGCATTTATGCATGACCATATGGAGACTTTCCTGATTTTCTATCTGGATATGAAGTTATTTCATTTATCATCAAAGGGCGTTACTACTAATACTAGTTTCTGATAATTCTGCGTCAAGACAGAAAATCCAAAAAAGCCTCTGGAGGATCATACATAAAGGTATCTAAGAGACATGGGTAAAATCTGATGTCAAACAACTGGTGTCATCGCTAAGGACACTGGTTCTAAGATTATCACCCTTGAGGAAGAAGAATGCACTATGCTGCACTTTGGTGTCTAATTTTGCATAGAAATCCAGTGCACTCATGGGGATAAGTTGCACATCATGTTATGTGTATCACAATCTCTGGAAAAGGGGAGTGCCTCACCTTAATGTAACTCTGACATTCTGCTCAACAGAATATGTTCAGTAATACATGCAGATTTGTTTAAAGGTGTGGCTCACTGTGTTGCACAAAAAGGTGCTGTGGACAGTGATAGTGATAAAAGAAAAAATGGAAGGCCAGACTATTGTCTCATTTCACAATCTGACTGTGTGGAAAATATCCTTTACTCATGGATGCAAGTCTTCCATTATGCAAGGACTAAGTGAACCCTTATTTCAATACAAACGCAACGACTGACAGACATCCATCCCATGACTGAAGACCTACATCCATGCCTTTACTATCAACACCAGTAGTAACAATCACCAAAGTCCAAGGACTCAAAACACGAATATTTATCATTGACAACTGATTGCAGAAAACCACACTCTAGATGTTAGGAATGGGCAAAATTCTGACTTAACCCTAATGTATTTGAAATATCTGCTTTAGGGAGGAAAGACTTCATTTGTGCCAACAGATGGTTACCCTTGCCATAAAATGATCAGATTGAAAAGTGAGAAAGACAGAACATGGACATGTTTCAAGGAATAAGATAAAACAAATATTTAATTTCAATTTTTTTTTAATACCAAGTGTAAGGCTAAAATGCCTAACCATCCACCACACACTTTTGCAAGTCCTGGAAAGTATATCACTTCCTTAATGAGAAAAACATCCTAATTATCAACACCACAGCCATGTATACCTAGACTTTTTAACACTAGTAGCGCTAGCTGACCACGTGCTATGCAGCTTGCTGGCTGTGTGACCTAGTTTTACCAATGTTATAGCGAATTGGCGCATACTACCTGACAGTCAGGACCTGTTATAAGGATTCACAGCTGCATAAATATGATCGCTGCAGGCAGAGGCCGGTTGAGTGATGCGTATATATACTATTGCCGCACTGAATGCACGGTAGTATATATAAAAATCACTGCATCATGAGGGTTAATAACAGAAATATAAAAGCTTTGGTATAGATATCTTACTGGTAGGCACTCTAAGTGGCGTGGGAAAACTGACGAACATGAAACCCTACGTTGGTATCTGAGGTGACCAAAGTCTTGCTTGCATTTGATGAAACAGATTATTTAACGCACTGGTTTCTAAGCAAACATTCTATGTCTACCTTAATACAGTGTTCACCACGCTAAAACCTGCAAATGCCTTTGAAAAAAAAATGGTTACTTATAAGGTGTTTTCATCTTGGAACCATGTGCAAGATACAAACAATGATTACCTGTTAAACAACTATTTCTAGCAAGTGACTGTGACACTTTCCAGGACCGGCAAAAAATGTCCGTTCAAAAGGCTAGGGTCAGTTATATCACAATTACACATCACTTTCATGCGAACAAATCTCCATGGAAGCATCTTTAGTGATTTGTATCTGCACAACAACTTTGTTAATAATGTACATGTACAATAAAACAAACTGCATGCTCTCTTTTACATATTTACACTAGTTTCATTGAGACATGTTCATTCATTCCGTTGGAGGTATACACATTGGGAATGGGCAAAGTTCTCGCTGTATATGACTAACATCACCACTCATAAAAGTAAACATTCTAAAAGTACATTTAATTATAAAATACATCTTGCTAATTCACCAAAAGAAAGAAACTGAAGTTTTAACTAAAGGCACATTGTGTAAGGTTACATTTCTATGATGTTATGTGTCCATCTACACTAGCTCCTACATAAACAATTAATTACAAGAAGGATATGAAAATCTGCAGTATTGGGAGATATTTGTCTGATAAATTGAGATCAAATACAGCACACAGAGAAAATTCTGGTGCTGCTTTGATTTTTCTGTCTACGAAACAAAGTTGGAAGTCCTGATGAAGATAACTAGGTGGATTTGAAATATAAATTAATGCTAACTCCTTAGATCGTTGCGAAAGAGTGTATGAGCAGAATCACGAATTGTTCTAGTATCAGGGCAATGAAATAAGTGTATAATTGTAATGGAACCGCATGAACTCAAGAACAGAAATCTCGAACTGCAAGGCTGTGTAGCATTCGATTTTCAACTATCAGATAAGAACTGTCCCCCCTGTTCTTCATCCTCCATACAGGAACTAGAAATTATCAGATATTTATCCTGAGCTGGCTGAAAAGCTGCATTTTGAGGCAGTTCTTGATTTGCCGTCTTGGGGATGGTCAGCCATTTAATACCAATCTCACACACATGCAACACAAACACCTCAACACTGCTGCAATCTTGCACTGGACTAGGATCCTGCCACCCCTTCTGATGATGTCATATCAAGCAAACTCTTTGACTTCAGTTGAGGAATGACAGCAATCTTCATGAACTTTGAACTGGAATATTTTGTCTTCACAGCCTGTTGGTTGAAAAAGAAATGACAATTTAGATCAATATCCACACATAATTTTTCCAAACCAATATTTCAGCATCTGTCATACTAATTACACAAGTTTAGATATATGTGACTTATTAATTTCACTATGTATAAAGGACTTGAGTAAAGAAAGACTGAGTGCCCCTGTATGGATATCTTGAATTCTACCCATGTTTGTAGCCGACATTTCATGGTGGGTTCAGTTTTGCTCAACCTTGCTGATTACTTTGCACATAATATACAACATGTCATTGGGATAACTCTCTAATTTCATGAGCAGTGCATTCTAGATGTAATAAATATCAAGCGGGGACAGTAGCAACCAGTGGCAACGTTTGGGTCACTAAGATTAAAATAGAAGGCTGTTTAAAACAAGTTGTTGAATCATTCTTTTTATTCCTTTATCAAAATGTGCTCAATTTGGGAATTTAATTTTTGGTTTTATGAAAAATGGCACTCTGTCTCCCGGAATAAGTAAAATGTCCTAATTCAATCCCTTGAAGAAGTATTTCTGTAAACAATGAATCTGTAACCAAGAGGTTACACTCACAGTCAATTTGCTCGTCTCAGCCTTGACCACAAGCTGGGCCAGACGTTTGGCCAGTGGTACAAGCTCATCTTCTGAATAGGAACTGTAGAAGCGCAATGTTGGGGTCTGAGGAAAATATAAAAAGAAATTTCCTGAATTGAAAGCAGGATAACTTATGAAGCGCTTTGTGTCAAATCCAGACTCCTGAATTTTAAACTTATACACTCAATAGTAAGCATACCTTTATGCATGGAAAAAGTATATTTACTATATTTACTACAAAAAGTCACATCTGATTAATCGCAACTTCTCTGAAGCACAGGAAAAGTTGCGATTGAAGGAGTATTCAGTGACTTTGAAATACAATATAGAATTTTATTATGTGAAGATGTTGCAACTAACCAGATTGCGACTAAGCAAAGCAGACTGTACTAAGATAACCTTGTTACTTAGGTACAAATGGTAGCAAATGGTATCCATATGTATGGTCTGCTTGGAGGTTTGGGTGAAAAGGGAAGCTATTTACCCTTCTAGAATAAGAGCCAAATTTAGCTTTTCTCTTTACTATCCAAGTGTGATGTGAAGATCAGTTTTGTTAGCCATGCCCTACCCTAACCAGAGAAGCAATTGACAGATTAGATCACCAGGTATCAAAGCACTCGATCAGTTGGTAACTTGGCAAGGCAATATCAGATATAATGCACTGATGCACTCAGGGCCTGCCTTGCTGGAGGATTACAATTGTGAGAGTTAAGGCAGCTCTATTTTTCATATGAAAGAGAAAACAGATCAATTATTCTTCCAATCTTATGAAAGTGTATACAACTCTCTTTCTCAGAGAGTACCATTTATTATGTTCTTGCTAAATGTTATCGCAGCCAATAAAAGTTCAAATATTCTCCAATGCATAGATGAGACAGATGAATTACATACCCATCTTGAGCCATCTAGTACTAGCATGGACAGATACAGAGCAGCTGCAGCGATGTGAGAAGGTCTTATATGTGCCATGTCATACTCAACCATGGCCAATTCCATGAGGTATTTTGCCAAAGTATGTTTTGTGGCATCAACCTGGGAGATGTAGAGAAAAGGGGAGTCAGCTTTGCTGCAATCAAATCATGTGCTGCTACTCTTTTGCAGCAGGTATAACTCTTTTGGGACTGAATTTTTTTCTTCGACCACAACTATTCAGGAGAGGTTATTTTGAGAGAGCCCTTTTGGGAAATCACAAAAAAAAAAAAAATGCAATGATAGTAAAATTTGGAGGCATCCCAAAAAAATAAAAAAATAATTATATTCTGTATTTTGCGTAAAAACATTCAGACAAAAAAAAATTGGACGTTCTTCAGTTACATCTTCCATGATCATATATTTGTCACTAATATTTTTAGTCTGAAACAACGGGTCTAAACATGAATAAGTGCGAAGTNAAAAAATTATATTCTGTATTTTGGGTAAAAACATTCAGACAAAAAAAAATTGGACGTTCTTCAGTTACACCTTCCATGATCATATATTTGTCACTAATATTTTTAGTCTGAAACAACGGGTCTAAACATGAATAAGTGCGAAGTGTCATTAAAATCCATATTTTCGCCATCTTTCATGCAGTTTGAAAATAAGTCAAATCAATCTGCATAAAACTTCTTAATATCGACCAAATTTCACAGTGATCAGAACAACAGAACAGATTTAGGCATGCATTCATGGCTTGCTCCTGAAAAATTTAGCTCTAGCAATTTATTATGAGGAGAAAAGAAATATGTGATTTACTAAGACATTATCCCCCTTCTGCTAATTTTTCTTTTGATGAGGGAGGCAGCATGGCCGTGTGATTTGTGAGTCGTACTCAGAAACTGAAGACTTTCAACTCTAAGGTTTATGCTGGGCGGTGTACGTTGTAGTGTCCTTGGGAAAGACACTTCTCTTCCATTTCCTCACTCGATTCAGGTGTAAATGAGTACCTAGCTTTAAAGCTGGGGGAACCAGGGCGCTGCACCGCTGGCGACCAGCAATGACTTTGATATGTATTTCATTTGTAATATTATGTATTTACATGTATGATGTGTATTGTTATATGTGTTTGTATTATGAATGAGATGTGTAACACTATGACATTGTAAAACAATTTCCCTACGGGGTAAATAAAGTCGTATTTATTATTATTATCAATAGCTTTTTTTGAATTTAGCATTCACATTCATGTTACAGGGATGCCAATGCCTGACCAAAAAAAATCCTGAAAATTGCTCGAGCGCGCAGCGTATCGACATTTTCGACGAAGTCAACCCAACCGTTGTGCTTTTAATTCTGAATTATTTTCCACAATTATAAGGCATTAAAGTAAACATTAAAACCAAAGAAAGGTTAAAGAAAAGTCAATTTTAGAATTGTGTCCGCATAACTTAAGGCCTAAATTTCTTCTGCACAGATAAAGTATAGAAATTAATATATCTACACACAGCAAGGAATAGCCATATCAGGGGTGAGAGGGAACTGCAAACTGTCACTTAGGATAAAAATCTAATCTTTCCTTTCATAACTTCACTTCTGAATACATCACCAACAAGGTGCACGTTATTTTACTTTTACCATCTCTGTATTACCCATGGCCATAACTTACATTTGTCATTTCATATTTGGTCCTGATAAAATATGCAAAAATGAGTAGTGCTTTGACTTGCAGAGTTCAGACTGAGCTGGATTCAATGGTTCACCCAAATTCACAATAAAGCTGCCGAAAGCTTGGCTGCATTCTTTCTCTTTAATGTCCTTGAAACTCGCCGGAATCCTACTGTTAGTGTTACGATGTGACCATTCCTTGATTGGCTTGAAGCGTTGAGCTTGGGTGCCTTCTTTCCCGGTGTGCCGTAGTTTATTACTGCACAGTGTGCACCACATGTATCCATCTTCTTTCAGTTTAAGAATGTAATCAGATTTATAATAATAAATATAATGTATAGAAAACAATGGATTCTGAGTCGGACAATTCATTTTACATCACTGTCCTTTCTTGATTGATGACCGAGCGCACTGTTTACACTTTCCGTGAGTTCTAGTGCTAAATATAGCACCGGTATCCCTCTGACCTCGTTAGAGGCATGTGCGCGCGCATTCCAGAAGTTTGTAAATATCTAACTTCCGGTTTTCGTGCGATTCGTCCTTCGCGTATTTCATTTTCATGAATGTTATCCGGATAACGCTGGATTTTTTTTCTCCGTCGCTCAAAACGCCGAAATATCCGGATTTTCTTTCCCGCAGCTAAAAACGTCGAAAAATCCGGAAATCCGGATTTATCCGGAAAATTGGCATCCCTG
>JAWQUT010000005.1:5048632-5064791 GCA_033807755.1 Ellobium chinense
GGCAAGTACTGGAGGAACTTACAGCGGCCTCTCCAAGTAACCAGTTGTTCGTCAACTGTAAGGAATGGGCCTGGAACGTAATGTCTTTTCAATGTCTGATTAAACATGTCCCACATTTTTCGAAAAGGTGCAAAAATGTCCCGTTCTCTCCGCAATGACCTTAATTCCTTGTCGTCAAATCGCAGGAACTTGCACAACTCCAAGAAGCGGTATCGTCCCATGACAGAGCGTATAAATGAGTTGCCCATAATCCTGTCCCACATCAAAGTTGTGGGAAGCAAACCTTGCCCCATGGCTCCAAGGTTCAAAAAGCATCCTAACAGTGCTTCCATTTCAACATCATCAACATCTCTCCAGGCGTCACCCATCACTCTCCTGCTTTCCAGATTTTAGGACCATTGTCATTTGGGATAGCATCAACTGTTTGACACCACATTTCACGTACATGTATGTCTCTGAGATATCTCAATGCATGGTCCTACAGATACTTTTTTGGATTTCCTGTCTAGATATAACATTACTTCATCTTACATCAACGTGTGTTGCCAGTTCCTCTTAATTGTGCATCAAGACAGAAGATCTGCAGAAACCTCTGTATGATCAAGCATAAAGATATCCATGAGACATCGGTGAAATCTGGTTTCAAACAACTGGTGCTATCATAAATGACAGTTGTCCTAAGATCACTATCCTCGCGGAAGAAGAATGCACCATTCAGCACATTGGTGTGCATTTTGCATGGAAATCCAGTGCACTCATGGGGATAAGTTGCACACCATGTTTGGTACGGTACACTACAATCTCTAGAAAAAGGTAGTGCCTCCCCTAAATTCCTTATTAAAAGTTGGGGTGCAAATGCTCCCGCATTGTACTCGGAGGTAAGTTTTGTTATATCAAAAGTCGGGGTGCATACGCTCCCGCATCGTACTCGGAGGGTGGATTATTTTCTGCTATATAAAAAGTCGGGGTGCAGATGCTCCCGCATCGTACTCGGAGGGGTAGTAAAATTGCACGTGCTGTAGTGAGTACAGTGCTCATGTTTGCTCACTGCAAAATAACCTGCATGAAGATCTCATTGATTTTGAGGAATCCATGAAGTTTCAAGTTTCTAGCATAAAAAATAAAGGTTCTAGATGCATTCAAAGACCGCGCTGGG
This sequence comes from Ellobium chinense, assembly GCA_033807755.1. NCBI lineage: Eukaryota > Metazoa > Mollusca > Gastropoda > Ellobiida > Ellobiidae > Ellobium > Ellobium chinense. The sequence goes on from JAWQUT010000005.1 coordinate 5,049,789, forward strand.
GTGTTTTTGCACCCCATCATACAGCGAGGGTTAAACTTGATCTGATAGCATTACAGCAGCTTGTTGACCTAGACTATGAAATCTTTGTTTACCTGCCCAGCTTTTGAATTTCTTCGCAAGAAATGAAGACAAAGTGGCCGACCGAAGCTGAAATCCAGGGTGCGGAGAATATCTTGTTCCATCTCTCGAACATCTGCTTTTGTGTATGCATTGTCTGTTATGTACACAAAGTCAGCAACCTCAGGGGCATACATTTCTTCATACTTGCTTGCCACTAGCATTGCAGTCACTCCTACAAGTTGTAACCGGTTTCTTGTGCAGGGTTTTTTCTATCAAAAAGAAACATATGCACACAAAATTATCGCCCACCTCAGAATACACCATATTCTCCTGGAAGTCACTTCTACTGAAAATGTAAAAGTATGCACAATTTCTTTTGCATATAGCTGAGAACATATGGTAAGAGTGCTAACACAGAGTTTTCAATACAATGCTGTTTAAGTATGAAAACCAAATAAGCGTAAGAAGATTCATACTGTCACAATTATAGGCAGTGCACCTATCTCATTTGAGGAAGTTTTTTAGGAGAGGAAAAAAAAAATGTACTAAACAATGCAATAAAATGATGCCCAATTTGCAAACCTCCTGTCTCTGAGAATCTGCCCATGACTCTGATAAGCTGTGTGGAGTTATGTAGATTTCTTACCTGTAAATATCTGTCAATAATAGCAACTGTGAGGTAAAGAGTTTCCTGCAGTAAGTGGAATCTGTTATGTACTTGGCACAACCAGTCTATCAAAATGGCCCGCATCTTGCCTGTGATATCTGTGCTCTCAAGCATATTGGGCCTGATACTGTACTTTTTCTGGGAAGGAAAATATTTAGAACAAAATAAGATCGTGAAATTATAAAATTACTCTTATAAAATAGGATTTTTATTTACCTTGTAGTAAAGTGTTCTAAACTCCATAAATCTGTGTACATCTCATTCATAATACATATAAAACATAGAATAGTATACATTATACATATAATATTACAAATGAAATCAACAGCAAAGTCATTGCGAATTCCTGCAGTGCGGCATCATGAGATATGACGAAAGAGCATCATCATGTAGTCTCCATAAGCAGCCTTGCTTTACTGTGGTGAATGAAAATCAATCTGCTGACAAATTCTAATACAGTGAACCTTGGATCTAACAAGGTCGCCGGGACCGACCTTCAATCCTCGTTGAAGCCGAGATCTCCTTTAACACAAGGTCTTTGCAAGTCACATGAAAACTTGTCTATCTCTAGTGAGAATCTTTAGCTAAAAGGGTACTTAACTTCAAAAATATCGCTGGTTGCTACCCTTGACTCCAGACACCATCAGCGAGACAACATTGCAAGCTGATACATGTACTGATTTATTTTTAAAAAAAAATATTTATAGACAAAGCAGTGTAAATATTGAGAAACGAATGGTTTCAATTATCATCTCTGAGTTTGTGATTAATGGCACAATGATTGGTCCAAACAAAAGGCTTGGCCAATCACCAACCGAGCATATTATTCCACCGTTCCAATGTCCACTCCCCTCCCTTCCCCTCGCACTGCAGACTTCAAAGGCTTTAATCACTCTTCTGCTCCCTTCTGCTGATCGCTCAGATGGTCCTATCTCTTTCCTCCATCCCCTCCCTCCCTACTCTGCACAAACAGATATTACCGGTAACCTTTCATGTTGACTCAGTTTTGTCAGTTGTGGACTGTTGGTAGCAATTGTTATGTAAAACTTCGGGAGTTGCTTGCTGCTGACATTTATTGCAGGTGAAAAGGCTGTGTGATGACCTAACTTCAGGCTGATAACCTTGTTAGAGCCGAGGTTGCTAGAATTTGCATTCGCTGGATCAGAGACACATTTACTATTACAAATAAGGGAGAAAAATGGGGATTTTCATTTCCCTGGTTAAATGCGAGGTCTCGTTGAATCCGAGCTTGTTGTATTCGAGGTTCACTGTAATCATGTATTATGCAGTGCATTAGTTATATTGTTAATGAGCACTGAATGACCAAATGGAGGTAAGTGACCACTGGAATATAAGATTTAACACTCTTTGACAGAACATTTTATCTTAAAGATGAAAAGAAAAACTGAAGAACACTAACCTCAAGTTGCCTCATGTAGGAATAAATAGGATTCACATAAATACTGACAAGCTGAGGGTTGTCCTTGTCCTCAGCATCAATGTCCTCTATCTGCTCATTGAAAATTGCTTTTGAAAAGGCATCTGTTCCATCATCGCTAATGTCCATAGGGGCTGCATGGTGGTTCAGGGCGTCATATAACGCCACATCGTTTTCTGTGATTCTCGAGGCACTTGGCAACAAGTTGTGATCCGGCATCCATTCCACCTTCACTGGCGCTAAATCCTGTTGGAAATTGTATTTAAATCAGATTTTCCATTACAAGCAAACAACATCAACAAATCCTTTCTTTCCTTAATTTAAATCAAAACAAAAGTTAAAGAAGTACTAACATGATGAAAGTCATGTGTAGACCGGTGGAAAGGTAGGGAGGGCGCGGACAAGGCGGAGTGAATTCTTCCACCTGCCAGTGAACTCCGGTAGTAGTAGGCAATCCCACACAGGTCAAACAAAGTGCAGTTCTTGGTGAGGCAAAAAAGGAGTTGGCTCTCGTGATGATAGTTTGCTGACACCCCCCCCCCACATTGAACACGCATTACACTATTACAGAGTTTACATTACTTGAGAAAAACTGAAAATACCACTACCCATTTACTGATCAAGGGGGGAATGCTTCCCCCCAATCATATGACTTCAAAAAAACACTGATCAGTGACCAGTCAGTGAAAGATATTCCTGCTGAAACTTTTCAATAATGTCACATTTAGGCTGAGGACCATATACAAAACTAACTAAGAGTTGGAGGGTGGAGTTTGGTTAAAAATGATGCAAGTGATCACTGAGCTAAAACTACACTGGTTGGTGTGACACACTGAACATAGTACCTACCTTTTCAGCTTTACTGACTAGCTGTGTATGAACTCTTGAGTCCACCACTTGTTTGTTGCTGTCATGCAGTTTTGATGATGTACTTGTGACAGAGGATGGTATCCTTGTTTTTGCTGTACGAGCTCTTGTTAAGATTCCATCTGTTGGTTGCAAAATTTCTTTTTTGACCGCACCTCCTTTGGAAGTGTCTATAGTAATGGCAGATACACGATTGCCAATTTCACCGAGGGTGAGACGTGAAATTCCTTGCTCTGCTGTTGTTTTCATCTTGCGTGGAAAGTTGCTCTCTATATTGTCATTCAATTCAGATAGTCCTACATTTGTGTTCTGTAGAAAGACCAAAAAAGAAAATGAAAATCAGTTTAACAGTAACATACAGGCATACTGCTTGATATTTCACTCCCTCAGTCTCAATCAAACTCTCTGTGCAGATTAGAATCTTCATATTCCCACCAAAAATCTAGTGACTCTAAGGATGCTCAGTATTCATGACAGGTACAGGTGAAACAGCAAATGAATATCATTCAAACATTACTAAATTATGTGAAAATGAAATACAGTAGGTTGATTCCTTGCTCCTCTGTATCAAGACTAGACTATATTTGTGTCATCTTGTGTACTGATGATACAAATCAGTGTGTCAAGAGATTTAAATTACAAATATATAATCTGATTGGTGATATCATGAGAGACCACCCTGTCAGTGACTTTACAATGAAGCATCATCCATTTCATCTAGCCTATATCTTCATATATATGTAAAAAAAATAGCAGAACTATCATGCTCTAGACAGAATAGGTACTTGTCTCGACTGATGCTTCTGTTTTGATGGGCATTTGGGTTTGATGCGAGTTCTGGTTCCTAATCTTTTTAACAGCTGTAACCAGTAACAGTAACACCACAGTAAATGTACTTGATGGATGTTAACTTGCTCATTATGAAAGACATCATTGTGATTGAATTTGTCTCATTAGTACTCCTGAACATGAGCTCATACTCAATGCCAATGCACCCAGTCTGATCCCAGCTTATGAACTTGTTAGTACTAATAGTGTGAGGCTGGAAACTTCCAAATCTCCACTCTCTCTCCATTTTTCAATATCTTCAACTTGAGATTTAGTCTAGCCTAGTCTAAATCCACGGAAACTATGTCTAGTCTTGGGTCCATTTGCTGGTTTGCAATCAATCAGTTCAGTCTCAATCAATTTTCTTTCACTGTAACCATTGTCTATAGTCTGTACAAGACCAATACAACTTATTACAATTACAGAATAATAAGGTCATACCATACAATGGTCAATGATCACAGATGAATCCAATTCTAAATCTTTCAACTTTAAAAAAGAACTGAATTAAAATGGGACTCAACGCTGACTTGTCCAACAGAATGTCAATATGAAAAGAATCCAACAAGCATGTCACAGCATGCCTTAAATCGCATGGCCTAGTCTAACTAACTATAGGGCCTAGACTATATATATGAATTTATGGATAACTTCACAGCTTTGTGTTGTAGACCAAAATATCCCATATTCTCTGCTTAAATCTGAAAAAAGACAGATGAACCCAGAAACAACCAACGGCGGATCATCATAGCAAAGGACGATCCTGACAGAGTCAGGCTAAGTGGAGTCTCTGCACTGATACTGAACCTTGGAGAAGTCGACAGCGTCTGATTCTTATCCATTGGTTGGAAATGCACATAAAAGTATGGACAAAGTCAAAATGTAGGTCTAACTGCTCTCTCTTAAAGTCTTAAATTTTAACTCACAATGTGTCTGGACGTCATTTTTCTGAAGTAGTCTAGGCCTAGACGTGCACTCACAACATTGGGAAAAATGCAAGCAAAGACTCGTCCAAGAATAATCCAATACAATACTGTGATTTGGATCTGCGGGGTAGTTCGAAAGGTACCGGGAGCAATTTGATTGGCTAGTACTTTGAAATAACAAATATTGATTGGCTGCATTCAGTACACGGTTGCTAATGAAGCGTTTTGCTGCGTTCCTAATACTTAAAAATGCCACAACGGCAATAATAAATACAACTGGACAGCACTCAAAAATAATAATCTATGAAACTATATCCTTGGTGGATGATATAAACGTATAGCTTATAGTTAATGATATAACAATATAACTGTTTCATTTTATCATTGCAGCTTATGAGCCGGACAAACGATCGTCTGCTAAACTTACCCAAAGATCAAGACAAAGGCAGGAAGATAATTAACCCAAGGTACACATGTATTTTTATTATCTAGTCTAGACCACAGATGTATGGTCTATATTATAACAGTCTTTGAGTAAGTGCAGATCACCGGAAAATGTTATTTCTACCCAAAGGATTCTACTTCAATACGTTACTCACCGAGTATGGATCTAGAAATCTAGTCTAGACTAGTCAAGTCGACGTAATTAACAGATTGTCTGGTCATTTGTGGCCATCACCTGAAACAGGTCTGAAATTTTAACCAGTTTTATATAATCTAACAATGTCACCCTTTTGTAAGCCTACACTGCAGTGATATTTAGAATTTTATCCGGCATAGAAGACAATATACCCTGTAACAGCTTCTTTCGTTTTCTGAGATTTCCTGTTTCCGGTCTCCGTCAGTCATGAAATCGAAAGTAGAGGATTAGACGTCAGGAGGAAGAGTAGAAGCAGGTATTAAGTTGTTGTATCTTCTCACAGGTTCAGGAGTGCATTTTAGAGTCTGTGTAGTAATTTCCAAATCTGGTAGGCTGATCTATCAGCCTTGGATTTTTTTTTTTTTTGGTCTCACCCACAGCCAACCACGCCCACGGAAGGCACTCTAAGAGTCTAAGACTAAAATACTCTAAATAGATCTATAGTGTGGTGCCGCACGCACAGAAACCGTGCGCGTGGTTGAGTAGATAGTATCGAGTAGTACGTATGTTACTAGTACATTTACAACTGGCTAAAAAGGGAATATCTGTTCCTAATGACAGCATAATATTTGATTAGGCAGGATCCTTGAACATGTCTTACATCTAACATTTACAAAAGTCTCTATGGTGTCTGAAGTGGTAATCCCACCCTGAATCCTTTGACTTAACTTTGAGCCAGTGCACACGGCTATTGGCTAGCCTAGATGAGTTTGTTTCCCTTTTTCATAATGAGAAAAATTGATAATGTTGTCCTGTAGGTATTTTTGATAAAAAAATGAGGAGCCGGAAAGCGAAGATGAAGTACTGTAAACTGTAGAGCTGCCACATGAGAATAAGTTCAGTAACTGTGCAGCCATGTTTCTGTTTGATAGTACAAAGCACTTTGCTTAGGCTTTAGACTTTTACAAATAGCAACCTGCACCAGTCATACCTCCAGTTCAGTGATCTTAAAAGTAGTGTTTCAGATTGTATTTGTAAGTTGACATTGTTTTTATAGAAGGATTTCCGTATGTGGGCTATTATGCAGAGTGCAGGGAAAAGTGATATTGTAAGATTTGAAAACTACCACAATTCTTTCTTTGTGTATATCTCATGAAAAACCAACCCCATCTCCTTTATAAAGTCATATCAAAATAATCCCTGTTTAGTGTGTTTTTTGGTATAAGCTAGAAGCTTAATATGGGATGTCCCACATATGGAAATCCTTCATTTTTGACAGTAATTAGAATTCTTGAAAAAAAGAATAAAGTTATTGCAAGTAAAAAATCAGTAGTGCTGTTTAATGTTTTTAAGGTGTGAAGAATGTTGAAACTTCCCCCCTTTCCTGCTTCTGACCTTTGATGATTGGTCAAGAAATTATCTAATCATGCACTAACAAAGCCGTGCTTTCCTGAAACATAGCCGACACTGAATTTTTATTCAGAACACAGCAAATGAAGTACATTTAATTTTACACATCTTTGGTCCAAATTTACCTGTGTTTAGGTTTGAGCAGTGAATTTATATATTAGTGATAGTTTTAATAAAAATGAATGGTTTTTTAGTGGCAAAAACAGGCTTAGAAACTAGAGATAGCAATAGTGAAAGTAAAAAAAAAAAACAACCCCAAAACTCCCTACTTTTATTACTGCATTTTTGTTGTGCACAAAACTTCCATATAATGCCGGTGTGTTGGCCACAATTACATGTTGTTATCCCATCGATGTGTTAGTTAGTGACTGAGAGTTTAAGTGTCAGGGTATGTGGCTGTAAGCTTATTGCTTTAAACTGCAGCCCTCCCCTCTCATTCCCCTCTCCCACCCATTTCCCCCTCCCCACCCCCACCCTCCATCATCACCACCTTTCTTCTCTACATACTTTCGACAACATTTCCCACAAATATTCAGTGATGGGCCTGTCCTTTAGATTCAGCTGATCAGTCCATGTTGCTCAAATTTATAAGTTTAGTGAGCAAGACTACTGAGGAATCAGTGCCATGGTAACAAAGTGGTCAGTCGGCAAATAACACAGCTAGTTGGTAATGACAATGAACCAGGCAGATGCCACTTTGCTCTTTGGCACCAATGAAAGAGTAGTGTTATGAGAGTATTTGTTACTATTAGTGCTGAAAACAAAAAGCATCATCATGTGATGTCAGGAGGAGGCATTTTAAAGGTCAAAGACAACTATTTCTTTTCAGTGATGCCATTAGTTGAAGTCTGTTGGAAATATCATCATCATCATCGCCTTTCACCCCTAGCAGGGTATAGGCCACGTACAAGCGAATTCCATCTTTCCCTGTCTTGGGCCATCTTTCCAAGCTCGTTCCAAGTGAGCTTCATTTCTTGCATGACCCTTTCCGTGCATCGTTTCCATGTCTCCCGTGGCCTACCCCTGCCTCGTGTTCCTTGTGGGTTCCATTGCAGTGATTGCCTGGTGATGTTTCCACTAGGTTTTCTGAGGGTGTGTCCAATCCAGCGCCATTTACGGAGTCCAATTTCTACCTCTATTTCCTTTTGTCCTGTTTTTGCCCATACCTCTTCATTTCGTATCTTGTCTTGCCACTTCATTTTTAGAATACCCCTCAAGCATCTGTTGATGAATGTCTGGACTTTGTTCATTACTGTCTTTGTTGTCTTCCAGGTTTCACAGCCATAGAGGAGCACTGATTTGACATTTGAATTGAAAAGCCGGATCTTGGTACGCAGTGAGATGTTGCTTGCCTTCCAGACCTTTGATAGTTGATTAAATGCAGTCCTTGCTTTGGCAGTCCTTGCTTTTACATCTTCCGTATCACCTTTTTTGTCAATGATACTTCCCAGGTAGTAGGTGAATGAGTCAACTTCTTCTAGGGATGTGTTTTCTACCGTGACAGCAGAGCTTGAGACTGTGCCTAGTTTTAACACTTTAGATTTCCCAGGATGTATACGTAAGCCGACGCTCTTTGATAGACTGTTGAGTTCCTCGGTCTTTTCTTGCATCTGAGAGTGTGTGTGTGACAGCAGTGCAAGATCATCTGCGAAGTCCAAATCATCCAACTGTTGCCAAGGTGTCCACTGTATTCCATTTCGTGCGCCTTTTGTGGCTTCCTTCATGACCCAGTCAATTGCCAAGATGAAGAGGAAAGGTGACAGCAGGCATCCTTGTCGCACCCCTGTTTGTACCTGGAATGGTTCTGAGAGCTGTCCTTCATGAAAGACTTGGCAGCTTGTTCCATCGTAGGTGGCCTTCACAAGCTTGACGAGTTTGTCAGGTATTCCGTAGTGTCTCATGAGTTTCCACAGAGTTTCCCTGTCAACGCTGTCGAATGCCTTTTCAAAGTCGATGAAGTTGACTAAAAGGGGTGATTTCCATTCCAGAGACTGCTCAACAATGATGCGCAGGGTAGCTATCTGGTCAACACATGATCGGTTCTTGCGAAATCCTGCTTGGTTTCCTCTGAGCTTGTCGTCTGCTGCCAGTTTGATTCTCTCCAAGAGTATTCTGTTAAAGATCTTCCCTGGTATGGACAGGAGTGATATGCCTCGGTAGTTGTTACAGTTGCTGAGGTCTCCCTTCTTTGGTATCTTGATCAGGTGTCCTTCCTTCCATTCTGTAGGTATTTCCTCTTCCTGCCAAACCTTTTCAAATAGGGCGTTCAGCATTTCCACTGATGTCTCCATATCTGCTTTAAGGGCTTCCGGTGGTATATGGTCGGGACCTGCAGCCTTGTGTGACTTCAGGGATTTTATAGCTGCCGCTATTTCCTCTCTCGTGGGTGGTTCTTTATTTATTGGAAGATCCTTTCTGGCTGGAAGAATTTCTGGCTGATTGTCTGGTGGTGGTCTGTTCAGGAGTTTGTCAAAGTGTTCCCGCCATCGGTTGAGTTGTCCTGCTGAGTCAAAGATGGTGTTTCCTTCCTTGTCCTTCACTGGTAGGGTGGGCTTGCTAAATTTCCCTGAAAGAGTTTTGGTTGTCTGATAAACAATTCTCAAGTGTCCGTCTGCTGCTGCCTTCTCTGCTTTTTCTGCCAGGCCATCCAGGTAGGTATTCTTGTCCTTCTTGATGGAGTTCTTTACCTCCCGGTTCGCTCTGGAGTACTCTTCTTGTGCAGTGAGTTTCTCCGTTCTGGTACGGCAGTCGTTGACTTTCGCTTTCAGCTCTCTCCTTCTCTTGATCTTGTCTAGGGAGTCCTGTGAGATCCATTCCTTCCTGGTGTTGTCCTTTGGTCCAAGGGTACTTTGGCAGGTTGCATTTACTGCCTCCTTTATCTTGTCCCAGTGATCATTTACCTCACATTTTTCCAGATCTTGGAGGGCTTGAAATCTGTTCTTCAGTTCCAGTTTGAATTCTTTCTTCTTAGCAGGGTCCTTCAGAACACTGACTTGGTACTTTTGGCGACTTCCGGTTGTGGCTTGTGCATACCTTCTCAGTTTCAGCCTCATCTTTCCAAGGATCAGATGGTGGTCCGACCCGACATCTGCTCCTCGCAGAGCTCTGACGTCTTCCAGTGAGCGTCTAAACTTTCGAGAAATGCAGAAGTGGTCTATCTGGTTCTCCGTTCTTCCATCTGGGGAGACCCAAGTTGCTTTGTGGATCCTCTTGTGTGGGAAGATTGTTCCTCCGATGACTAGGCTGTTGAATGCACAGAAGTTCTGAAACCTCTCCCCGTTGTCGTTTGCTTCTCCTAGTCCTTGTCTGCCCATGATTTCCTCGTAGTGACTGTTATCGGAGCCTAACTTGGCGTTCATGTCTCTCATGACAATGTTGATGTCCTTACTTGGAAGCTTGTCTATCACACTCCGGAGGCGGTTGTAGAAGTTGTCTTTGTCCTCCTCTTCGGCATCGTTGGTTGGGGCGTATACTTGTATGATGTTCATGTTTATGACCTTCTTACCTTCCTTTTGCTTGACTTCTTTCTTTGTTCCAAATGAGGCCATGATGATTCTTGGGCCATGTGCTTCCCAACCTCTGAATGTTTTCTGTGTTGCCTTGTTTATGAACATTCCTACTCCTTCTCTATGAGGTCCATCTCTGTCACTTCCGGAATAGATAAAAAGTTCTCCTTCTTTCATTCGTTTCTCTCCAGACTGCTTCAAGTGGGTCTCGCTGATTCCTAGTATGTTTAGACGGTACCTGTGCATTTCTTGAAGAACCTGTGCAGTTTTTCCAGTCTCATACAAGGTCCTAACGTTCCACGATCCAATCCGGAGAGACTTGGATGATGGTGGAGGTGTCCGCCTAACAGCTTCCTTTCGGATTTGACTGTCACGCATCATGAGTTCTCCATTTGGAGAAATTCCACAATCAGCCAGGCAGAGATTCAGGTTTTCGTTTGTATGTGTTTCTGTAACAATGTTTTGTTTTAAGGGAAGGGTTGTTAGCCCCGTGACCCAACCCCCAACCTGGAGGACCAGGTGACTCTGTGTCGAGAGTCACTACCTGTTTTTTTTTTCTTCGCCATTTAGTCGCCTCGTACGACACGCTAGCACCACGTCATTCCTATTCTTCGCGAAGCCGGGAACTGAACGGCTGTGATGGAAATATAATGACACAATAACATTTTTATAGATTATGTTTATCAGCCTTACTGATACTATCAAAGCTCTGCTTTTATACAGCATCTAATTTGCTTGTGACTGTTTATTAGAGTGAACCAGCAGCAGGTAAAAGTAGGCTTCTGAATACTACAAAAAAACCTGTTGTTTTTATTTTCATTGTTTGCGTAATGGAGATAATTAGGCCTTTTATTCATCACATAGGTGGCCTTTGTGCATGTGTACCAACCAGTACATTGCATGTAGGTGTGAAAATAATGGCAAATGTAGCTGCATGGTCACTTTTCTTGTCAAGGTTTGAATTGGGATGGAAAGGGGGTTGAGTATTAATTTCTTCGATACATCAACTGTAATAAATCAACATGCACATTTGACATAATTATGTTTGCATTCTCTTCCTTATCCTGATCAGAACTATCCTCGAAGTGCCGGTAATCGCCGTCTTATTATTTACCGTAATTTCACGATTGGATTTGCATACAGAATCTTACCAGACTTTCCGATTTTAAGCAAAGACCATTTTCACATCAGTTAAAGTTTGTTTTGAGTGGCATAGTCCATTTCTTGCCTTGAAATATTTATCTATTGATGTCTCTGTCGATATTCTGCAACTTTCGGCGTCGTGCTGATTACCGCCGCCCTACCTTCCGGACCAGTAGGTTACAGACCTGTAATGGGATTGGACCATTCTTTCCTCTATGGGCTATATTAACATTTTGAGCTGCCATCTGAACCCAAAGTTTTAGCTTTCACCCAGACCCATACCAGATTGAAGCTCATTATGTGGCCCAAATTTTAAGACTTACCCAACCCTAGCAAGCCCATTGAAATTTTGAGCTTGGTTGCTATTTGTAAACAGACCCTACATTTTTCACAGGTCAATGCCAAACCCCTCCTCGTCCGCCTGAGCACGCCCTTGACCTGGCAGTTCCAGTCCAGGGCTAAACAGGGCCTGGCAAAATAAAGTAAAATGGATACAGTTTCCCATGACATCAAAATTTCCTCCCTGGAGCTCTTATAACTGGAAGCAGGGCATGCCAAAAGAGGGAAAAGGGAAGCTGAAATATAACCCCTAAGTTGACCCAAACGTGAAAGTACAGTACAATGTAGGATCGTAGGACCGTAGGACCCAAGGACCCAAAGACCCAAAAGTGAAAGTACAATTACAGGAGGCCTGTAACCAATATACAGTTTATATATATGCAGCGGCGATGTTGCCACCGATACAGATTTTTCTTGTAAGGCAGTGTAAAATGGTTTACGAAAGGCCATTTTTCTAAGAGGGAAATCGCTCGTAAATTATTGGAAAAAAATTATGAAATGCATGGCTTTATTCTTTTTAATTGTAAACTGGTAGGTTTTTTTGTTTTTGTTTCATACCGTGAGTAGGGAAAGGAAAAAAATAACATCTCGCTGTTGGTGAAAAGCACATGACCAGAGTGGCAACACAGACATGTTGATCGCTGCTTTAGGTATGAAGATGCCAATGTATTTTTCACTGTTGGCTATATTAGGTTTTACACCTCTCATTAACTTATCCTGGGGTGCCGTTTCAAACTACTTTCCAAATATGTTGTTTAGCTCCTCCTCCACATTTTGAAAAAAAATAATGCACCTGAACTAGTTAGATTTTGAGAACTTAGGCAGTGAAGCAGACAACCTAATATTTTAGTCCTTTTCACTCAGTAAACAGGGTAACCTTACCCACCTAGCAACAATCACAAATTTTATACTTGAGTGACTAAACCTCACCTATTCTGAGTCTACACATATATTTGCACCTATCTAAGCCTTTGAAATTAAAATCCAACCCCTTCCCCCCTCCCCATGGCCAATATTCTGATTTTATAGGGACTATTTAAAATTGCATATTTTTATGCCAGGTGCTGTTGGCATCTTCATACCTTTAGGGATGTCAGACCTTAATTTTTCCCCCTCAAAGAAAGTCATTTCCTGGAGAAAAGTAACAAGACAGATGTCATATAACTTTACTGATTGTCAGATTAAGATCTCTATTTTTCAATTTATACAATATGTTTATAAATTATTGCATTTTTCATTTCACTAAACATTAAAATGTCACTGTTGTTGCATCGCCACTTTCAGTGGGCAAGAATGCGCAATGTGGTCTTGGTAAATTGATCATACAAACCTCTAAGACATTTCTTTTTCCTCCATTCTGAATTTTGTTATTGAAGAAACAAATGGAACATCGTCTGCTATCGTAATCCAAGGGAAATCGCTATAAATTTCGGGAGAAACTTGTGGTTACAGACCTGTAATAGGATTGGACCCCTTTATCCTCTATGGGCTATATTAACATTTTGAGCTGCCCTCTGAACCCAAAGTTTTAGCTTTCACCCAGACCCATACCAGATTGAAGCTCATTATGTGGCCCAAATTTTAAGACTTACCCAACCCTAGCAAGCCCATTGAAATTTTGAGCTTGGTTGCTATTTGTAAACAGACCCTACATTTTTCACTGGTCAACGCCAAACCCCTCCTCTTCCGCCTGAGCTTACCCTTGACCTGGCAGTTCCAGCCCAAGGCTAAATAGTGCCTGGCAAAATAAAGTAAAATGGACACAGTTTCCCATGATATCAATATTCCCCCCCCCCTCCCCCGGAGCCCTTATTACTGGAAGCAGGGCATGCCAAAAAAGAGGGAAAAGGGGAGATGAAATATGCCCCATAAGTTGTACGACCCAAAAGTGAAAGTACACCCAAAGTGAAAGTACAATTACAGGCCTGTAACCTTGTTGCAAACGGATGACGGCGACTAGGCCTACTGGCACGAGCCGGGTACTGGCACTAGAGGATCAAACCCGACTGACCAACCCATGTGTTTGCCGATGCTACCAACACATGAGTTACAAAAAAAAAACAACAAAAAACAAAACAGCAGGTCCACTGATCTCATGTTTCCCATTTCCCTCCTTGTTATTTGTTTATGGATGTGTTTAGAACTGTTTTCATTACAGCGAAGAGAAGATAACTCCAGTGACTATGATAATTTTGCGCATGGGAGGTTACAGGTTACAGACCTGTAATAGGACTGGACCCTTTTTTCCTCTATGGGCTATATTAACATTTTGAGCTGCCCTCTGAACCCAAAGTTTTAGCTTTCACCCAGACCCATACCAGATTGAAGCTCATTATGTGGCCCAAATTTTAAGACTTACCCAACCCTAGCAAGCCCATTGAAATTTTGAGCTTGGTTGCTATTTGTAAACAGACCCTACATTTTTCACTGGTCAATGCCAAACCCCTCCTCTTCCGCCTGAGCACACCCTTGAGCTGGCAGTTCCAGCCCAGGGCTAAATAGTGCCTGGTAAAATAAAGTAAAATGGACACAGATTCCCATGATATCAAAATTTCCCCCCTGGAGCCTTTATTACGGGAAGCAGGGCATGCCAAAAGAGGGAAAAGGGGAGATGAAATATACCCCCTAAGTTGTAGGACCACAAAGTGAAAGTACAATTACAGGTCTGTAACCTTAAGAGAACTGCCTGCAACTCACATGCTGTCTGATACTAAAATCTTCACAAGGAACCATTTTCAAACACAAATACAAATTTTGAGACTTTGGGGTGGAATAGCTAACAATGCCCATAGTTTAAAAAGCTATGAAAATATGCAACACAAGAGCACATTTGAAGACTGAGAGGGAAACTGCCTATGCAATTCTGTATTATTTTTGCTAAAGTTTTCCTATGGACAGGCTTATTCCAATACTACCTACAGTGAACATGGTCAAGGGAATGCGGTAAGAGTTTACGGTCTTGATTCTCACCTGGCCAACTATGCTTTTTCCCTTCGAACAAGGGGCGGTCAACAGGCTAAATGAGTGACTTGGTCCTCCAGCCACCAGAAACAAGCAGTGGCTATTCAGGCTTTAACATCATGGGCTGGCACACAAACCCCATTGTGAGAAATTACAAGGCTTACAAGGCCATCCTGCAGTCATTAGCCCTGGATCAAAAACAGCAGAAGCCTGAAAAAGAGAATGGTTAATCCTTTTATTTTCATTAACCATTACCATACCTACCTTACCTTTACCTT
>JAWQUT010000005.1:5064822-5102630 GCA_033807755.1 Ellobium chinense
CTACCCTACCCTACCCTGTAACCTACAGGCCTGTAATTGTACTGTCACTTTGTGGTCCTACAACTTAGGGGTTATATTTCATCTCCCCTTATCCCTCTTTTGGCAACAATAACAATAACAATAACAATATGTTTATTGAGCTCAGACAACTATCTGTTGTAAATGAGCAAAATAACAATAATTTCAACAAGCAATTCACATTCTGCCCTCTCTCTCTCTCTCTCTCTCTCTGTCATTCTCTCTCTCTCTCTGTCATTCTCTCTCTCTCTCTCTCTCTCTCTCTCTCTCTCTCTCTCTCTCTCAACTTCACACTCACATTAATGAACTTTGAGATTTACACTTTTTACATATTAGATTAAAATATATACAGTGTTGCAGTATGCTGACGGCACGAGGGCACCACTAACGAGAATACAGCAGTATAATAAGAGATGCTAGCATGTTATACCAAAAGGAAAAATCTATCTCACTATTATTCTTTAACACTGTTTAAAATAATCCTTATAAATTTGCTCAACTTCTTTAAAGTACCAGGGTGTAAACTACTAAATAATTCTTTATATTTAATCATATTGGGTCGATTTCTATAATATTTTGGTACCAAGAGTCTTCTTTCCCTATCGAAAGATGGGCATTCTAGTATGTAATGATATTCGTCCCCTATTTCGCGAAAACACTTTTGACAAATTCTGTCCCTAAGTTCCGTATTATTATATCTCCCCTTTTCAACCGGTAAGCTGTGATTACTAGCACGATACTTAATTAAACTATAAACTTCTGCTGAGTCTAATAATCCCAAATAGGCTTCTGATCTCCATACTGTTTTAAGAATTAAATAATTTTTTCCTCTGTTGCTATTACTTGAATCTGCCTTACATTTCTGAATATATTGGTCTACGATTCTAGTTTTAATATGCTTATCGTTGAGTGTTATGATTTCTTCTTGAGCATTCCATATGTTGTTAAATCCACTATCTTGCAAAATATTTTGGATGCAATTTAACCACTTAAATGTATTATTATACAGGCGTCCTTCTCTGTACATTATTCTATACAATACATATGAAAGTTTTTCCTTTCGACCTGTTATCAATTTTCCCCAAAAAGATATCATTCTTTTCTTGATTTCGCAGGTAAGAGGTAATTTTCCTAGTTCACCGTATATCATGTAATTTGGAGTGCTTGATCTTACCTTCAGTATCATCTTGTAGCATTTCAATCAGAATTTTTCCAATATTGAGGAATTTTCAAAGCCCCACAATTCAGCTCCATAAAGTAAAATGGGCTCGATACATTTTGAAAATAGTTCTATTTGGCAGTCCAACGGAATATAGTTTTGCCGACAGCGGCGTAGGAGTAAAAATGTTCCTCGTTTAGCTTTTTCTAAATTATCTTTCATTGTTTTCATAAAGTTACCAGTCTTAGTGAAGGTTACTCCATGGTATTTAAATTCATTTACAACTTCTAGTTCCTTATTATTTATCGTTATTTTAGGTTTCCTGTAGTCCTTTCCGAAAATCATTAGTTTAGTCTTTTCAACATTAATGTTAAGTTTCCACGTTGCACAATAGTTCTCATAATGAGTTAGTAAGGTCTGCAGTTTCTGTGAACTCTCAGCAAAGAGAACAGTGTCATCAGCATACATCAAAAGAAACATATTAAAATAGTGTACAATACCATCAATTTCATAGTCAATGACAATGCCATTCTGGGTTTTTGATGATAAATAATTGCTTCCAGTAATAAGGGCTCCAGGGGGAAAATTTTGATATCATGGGAAATTGTCCATTTTACTTTATTTTGCCAGGCACTATTTAGCCATGGGCTTGAACTACCAGGTCAAGGGTGTGCTCAGGCGGAAGAGGAGGGGTTTGGCGTTGACCAGTGAAAAATGTAGGGTCTGTTTACAAATAGCAACCAAGCTCAAAATTTCAATGGGCTTGTTAGGGTTGGGTAAGTCTTAAAATTTGGGCCACATAATGAGCTTCAATCTGGTATGGGTCTGGGTGAAAGCTAAAACTCTGGGTTCAGAGGGCAGCTCAAAATGTTAATATAGCCCTTAGAGGAAAAAAGGGTCCAATCCTATTATAGGTCTGTAACCAGAGAGCATGAATCTATTTTTTGCGGGTGTGGGGGTGGGGGTAGGTGTTCCTGTAAATAGCATACACCTAAGAATTTTTAGCGATTACTTCCCTTGTCTATCAAAGCCTCTTATTTTCGCTCACAAAACCATGATCAAGAGGGGGTTGGGTGAGGGGGAGTGTGGGGGATGAGGTGGGTTGATGAAGGGAAAAGATTTTCAAGGTTTTGGACTTCTTTATCAGAGACTGGATCAGGTGCCTGAAGAAGAAGTTCATCGTAACACTGTGTGATACGTTGGCGTCATATTTGTTTGTACAGTGGATTTTATATATGTACTTCATTTCAATACAACATGTCTCGACCTATACTATGATCATTACTTGCTGTTTTGTATGTCAGGTTCTTATGTATCTAATGTGTAAAACTCTCATTTTTGACAACTGATCCTGCATATTTCTGATATCATGAACCAGAAAAATTGGTAGCGTAATTCATTTCTATCTGTGGATCATAGATGTAAGATTCATTGAAGCTGCCAAAAATTGATCATTGACTTCATATGGTTTCCCATCTATTCATACAAATGACTTTATCTAAAATTTTGACTAGAACTTTCTGGCTTGTATTTATTTATGTGCCATAATGAATAGATATCGATTTGTGGAGATTTAAAGCGATGGTGTTATAGACTTATACAGTCACCAAATAATCATTGCTTTGAAAGAAAGGCAGCATCTTTACAAATACCAATACCATCCACCTCTATCTCCAGGTCATTCAAACATAAATCTTATTCAAGAAATTCAGTCTGATTGTTATCAAACTTATTTGCAATTAGTTTCTTAGTAATATGCACATTTACACACTTTCGCAGACATGGATGAGCTGAAGAGACGACTCACCTTTCAAAACAGTTCGGTCCAGTTACAGGTAAGACATATAAAGCATAGAAATTAGTTTATAGCTATGAAAGAATGGGGATTGGCAGATGAGTCTGCGATCTGTAAGGCTGTAGAGGGGTCTTGATAGCCTCTTCTACGCTCCTACCTTGACAACACAAGGAAAAAAGAAATTGTATTAATTATAATAAAGCTTAGGGCACATGTTCATGTAATGTCTAGGCTTTCATCATGAAGCTACTAACATTAATGAAATCTGACTTGCCACCATTTTTATCAATGCCCAGTTGTGTGGTGGCGTTTATTTATCCATTTAAAAAGGTTTTATATTTTCAAAAACCAATTTTTCTTTGGAAAAGTTAGTGTGACTTCCAATTGTTGTTTTGAACTTGCAGAAACAAAGGTTGCTTCTCAAAATAAGAAATAAAGGGTCAGAAGTATGCTGTCTTTGTTGTCTGCTGTCATTATGTTCCATATATTGGCTGCTTAATAGTGTCAGGCTTTGGCCTGAAAATTGGAGAATGCATGCTGTTACCAGTTATATCAGTTACATCTCTTGACATTATAAAGTTTGATACATAGGAATAGGTGATCATGCTGATAAGAAAGGAACCTCAATGATTGACTACATGTTGAAATGTGAAGTCCAACTGCAGTAAGGAAAATACATGCAGAACTTAGACTAGAGTTAAAGACAGCAAGTCATCAGCTGGTAATGTTTCATTGTGCCACATTAACAGTTTGAAAAGGAACAGTTTGGCTTAGATGCATTGCTGTGATGTCTGCACATGTGGTCTGCAGTCATCATCTGTAAAGTTCTCAAGTGTTCTTGCGGTTTTGTTGTCCGTCAATATGCAACATCAGTCAGTGTTAATGCATGAGTTCCCTACTTGTGTCTGTAAAGTAGCATTCTTTGATAGTTGTGCAGCACAGTAGTTCCCATGCAAATATTCGCTTGAGGAATGTTGGATGTGGAATGCACAGAGTCAGTTTGTATCCAGGAAAACCAGAAGCGTCAATTATTTTTGAACATTTGTTTTGCGCTACAGGATAAAATAACTTATGTATCTATGATATGCTATATGATAATTTCGTCAGTTCTGTTTACCGGAGTGGTACATTTTCTGTTCAAAATAATTTTGGCAGAACAACTTCTAGAATCAGTAGTAGATTTCTTGATACTGTGCACCAGAAAAGATGCAAATTTAATGGTGGCCTCATACCTTTTACATGTCAGATGTTTGTGAAGCAACCTCTTGTTGTTCAAAATGTGTACAATGCAGAGTTGAGTTGTTGTATAGAATGAAACAGAAGACTAATGACAGGACATTCGAAGATGAATATTCACTGAGCACAATTGTTTGCACTGAGAATCGTTTTCTGAGGAACCCTATTATTCACAGTACTAGCAGAATAATAAAGGAAAATTCCATAAAGGAAACTATCCTGAATCTGCTAGTTCTTTCTTCCAACTCCTTTCTTTGTATCCTCGTCCTACCCCATCCACCGTTACCCTCCCATCAGCTATTTTTCATTTTTGTTCCGACTGACAAGGCTTTGGCTTCCGCTGTTGGGTCAACATGTAAGCATTATACTCACCTGCGGTGCTTGATATGGCCTAAAAGAGTGAATTTTACACATACAATTTATAAACAAGGGAAAGAATGCGCAGGACTCACAGGACGACCCAAAAAATCTGATGATCTCCCCTGGATTTTGAAGGTCTTTGACACCTATTGTTTTTTCTTCTTTTGGCCCTATTAACATTTTGCGTTATTCTTAATATACCACTGTGATTTGGGGAAATTGCTTCCATGGAGGTTAAAGTGCTTCTTTTGCCCGATCTTTTAACGGGAAGAAAAAGGGGGGTCAACGCCTAAAATTTTTCACAAATGTCTTTTGAAAAAGATCACCTCAAATTCTGATTTGGTCCCCAATTTTTCATTTGGCTGGTTTTGACCGCGTGCGAATACATAGGTCTACACATTTTATTTTTTGATCTAGAAGGCTCAAATTGTACCTGAAACTTTAAAATTGGATGCTTTACTTAGATCACAGGTCATTTTACACATTTCTACACCCTAACACTGGCTGGCAGGGCCCCAAAAAAGGGGGATTTTATATATTAGCGGATTAATTGGGTTGTACACTATGAGTGATTTGCCCTTCTAATAGGTGTCACAAACCTGAAGTTCTAGGTCTTTGACACCTATTGTTTTTTCTTCTTTTGGCCCTATTAACATTTTGTGTTATTCCAAATATACCACTGTGATTTGGGGAAATTGCTTCCATGGAGGTTAAAGTACTCCTTTTGCCCGATCTTTTAACGGGAAGAAAAAGGGGGGTCAACGCCCACAATTTTTCACAAATGTCTTTTGAGTAAGATCACCTCAAATTCTGATTTGGTCCCGAATGTTTCATTTGGCTGGTTTTGACCGCTTGCGAATACATAGGCCTACACATTTTATTTTTTTATCTAGAAGGCTCAAATTGTACCTGGAACTTTAAAATTGAATGCTTTAGTTAGATCACAGGTCATTTTACACATTTCTACACCCTAGCACTGGCTGGCAGGGCCCCAAAAAAGGGGGATTTTATATATTAGCGGATTAATTGGCTTGTACACAATGAGTGATTTGCCCTTCTAATAGGTGTCACAAACCTTAACCCCTCCCCATATTTAATTTTTTCCTACATATGTTTTGAGTAGTCAATAGTGATGCATTCTGTACTGTTGAAGTGTCTTTTTCTTGCTTCTTTAATGACAGAGAATGACATCCCCAGATCCCCAATCAATAACAGAATGATCTTTTGAAAAATGTCAATAAGTTCACTTTTAGATTTTAAATGTGTGGTTACAAGTGGATTTGACCAATAAGGGTTGCAAATATGGTCAACTAAAAACCACCTGCCCATGCCAAGGTGTTTAAATGGACACAATGACCAGCCAAGAGGGGGTCACTTTTTTCCTTCCCTCCCAATCACTCCCAGGTCACTTCCCTCTGACCATTCCCTACTAGTTCCCCTTCAAATAGGCTACCATGGCAAAATTTTAGGGTTGAACAGTAGGTTCATGGGAGCTTTCAAAGTAGCATAGGGTATGTCATCAAGAGAACTGGCTATTTTGAGAGATATCAAACTCTTAATTGGGCCATAAGAATGATCTAAGACATATATTTCAGCAACATTGGCGCCATTTTGTAGGGAAGTGAATGTGCTTGACAGCTGACAGTTGCATATTTCTCCAGGGAACTCTAACAAAGGCTACCAACACCTCATCCAATCCATCTCAGTGAGTGAGACTATTGAAAATTAACTGTATCCTTCTGCAAATATACCTCACCACAGGAATATCATTCTCTGTCATTAAAGAGGCAAGAAAGAGACAATTCAACAGTACAGAATGCATCACTATTGACTACTTAAAACATATATAGGAAATAATTGAATGTGGGGAGGGTTAAGGTTTGTGACACCGATTAGAGGGGCAAACCACTCATTGTATACAACCAATTAATCCGCTAATATATAAAATCCCCCTTTTTTGGAACCCTGCCAGCCAGTGTCAGAGTGTAGACGTGTGTAAAATGACCTGTGATCTAATTAAAGCACCCAATTTTGAAGTTTCAGGTGCAATTTGAGCCTTCTAGATAAAAAAAAATATAAAGTCCGTAGGTCTATGTATTCGCACGCGATCAAAACCATCCAAATAAAAAATGGGGGACCAAATATGAATTCGAGATGATCTTTTTCGAAAGACATTTGTGAAACATTTTGGGCGTTAACCCCAATTTTTCTTCCCGTTAAAAGATCGGGCAAAAGAAGTACTTTAACCTCCATGGAAGAAATTTCCCCAAATCNGTCCAGATAGCCTAGATTACCTCCCTCGACAGCCATGATGTGAACATTGTGTTTCTAAGTGGAAACATGCCAGGTACTAGCTGCTGGTTAAGGTCTTTGACACCTATTGTTTTTTCTTCTTTTGGTCCTATTAACATTTTGTGTTATTCTACATATACCACTGTGATTTGAGGAAATTTCTTCCATGGAATACTTCTTTTGCCCGATCTTTTAACGGGAAGAAAATAGGGGGTCAACGCCCAAAAATTTTCACAAATGTTTTTTGAAAAAGATCACCTCAAATTCTGATTTGGTCCCCAATTTTTCATTTGGTTGGTTTTGACCGCTTGCGAATACATAGGCCTACACATGTATTTGCACCTATTTAAGCCTTTGAAATTATAATCAAACCCCCTTCCCTCCCTCCCCATGGCCAGTTTTCTGATTTTATAGGGACTATTTAAAATTGCATATTTTTATGCCAGGTGCAATTGGCATCTTCATACCTTTAGATCACCGGTCATTTTACATATTTCTACACCATGGCACTGGCTGGCAGGGCCCCCAAAAAGGGGGATTTTATATATTAGCGGATTATTTGGGTTGTTGTACACAATGAGTGATTTGCCCCTCTAATTAGGTGTTAGAAACCTTAAGACATCTATTAGAGGGGCAAATCACTGATTGTGTACAAACCCAAATAATCCGCTAATATATATAAAATCTCCCTTTTTTTGGATCCTGCCAGCCAGAGTGTCAGGGTGTAGAAATACGTAAAATGGTAAAATGACCTGTGATCTAAATAAAGCATAAGTTTCAGGTACAATTTAAGCCCTCTAGGTAAAAAAAAAATAAAATATGCAGACCTGTGTATTTGCACGAGGTCAAAACCAGCCAAATGAAAAATTAGGGACTAATTCAGAATTCGAGGTGACCTTTTTCGAAAGACATTTGTTAAATTTTTTGGGCGTTGACCCTCCTTTTTCTTCCGGTTTAAAGATCGGGCAAAAGAAGTACTTTAACCTCCAAAGAAGAAATTTACCGAAATCACAGTGGTATATGTAAAATAAGACTAAATGTTATTAGGGCCAAAAGTAGAAAGAACAATAGGTGTCAAAGACCTGAATTTGGACTCGCACTTCTCCTTCGTGTGCCCACAGATTTACTCTGTCAATAGTCTCTTCCCTCACTACGCAGAACAAACCTAAACCTCCATGCTAGATTGTACTTATTACTTATTCCCGGCTAAGAATTCGAGGCCCAACATTTTGTTAGCTGGCCAGATGACTTGAAAATCATTGTGCAGATAGAATGATGCATCATTTACTCATTTGATATGTGAAGAATCACTAGATCTATGTTAGGTGATCGAGTGCTGCTAAAAGTATGGCCTTGCAAGCTCAGAAGTGAAAGACAGATGCAAACTTTTATCACACTTATACTCAAGTACCAAATAGTAATATCAGTCAGAAATGTGAATGCTGGTCCGAATTTTTTTTTCTTTTCTCTTTGGAGATAATATGGAAGATTCTTTTAACAGAGATAGTAATTATGGGTTAATAAGCACCGTATGCAGGCAACACCCGCTCATGGGACTTCAAATTACTATTACTCTAACAGGCCAGTTCATTTAATAACTTTTTCAACTTCGCAGAACGCATTCCCTGCTTACTGCATTTTACAGGCGCTGATCACTAGCATTCGGCTATCTTTCGCTGCTTACAGCCAGATGCCCATTTTGCAATTGCATGGGTGTGAAAAAAAATTGTGAATGATATATTTTCACAAGCCTTTGACAATGTAACCAGGATCAGGAATTATATCCATGACCTTTTGATCGTGAGTTCAACGCCATAACCTTCCAGCCACGCTGTCCGCTTTTACTTTGATCATTATTCAGGAAAACGTGAGTTGCCACATCTCGTTCTTGTAATTTGTTTAAAATTGAGACCAAACAATTGGTCAGTCATGTTATTTTGTATCCTTTTTTAGTGTGGCTAGTCTTTGGCAGTAAATAAGGCAACCCTGTCAATACCTACCCAGTTGCCTACAGGTCTAAAGGGAAAAAATGCTACAAAGTAAAGACAGGTGGTTGCGATAGGGCCCTGCTTGCGCTAGGGGTCACTCATTAATTTTTGTCTCGGCTTGCCTTATGTCGATCTGGCATGTGCATAAAGAAGTTGTAAACGATTGATTTGTTTTCCTCCACCAACATCGGCATCAAGTTTCAAGAAAGCCAAATGTGTGACTCCCTATCACAAGCAGAGCCCTATCGCAGTGACCTGCCTTTACTCTCTCCATGGATTATTCTAGCCCTCAAATCTGCTAAGGACTGTGTCATGAGATTATCAGTTTGTCAACATGCTCTTCAATGACATGCATACACGCGATGTTGTTGTGATTCACGCTTGCTTCTAAATTTAGGCAGAGAAACCTTTGTGTCCATGCAGTTGCACGTTCTTCAAGCGAGAGATTAATCCATGCATGTGCTTTGTCTCCTGTTTAATGGAGGCCATTCCAAGAAATTTGAGAAGAGTTTTTAAGATCCAGCGAAGTTCTGCATAAAATTAGAGCACGATAATGGAAAATAAAAAATTCACCTTAGCTGAGAGATTTTTGAGCGCATTTGCTAGAGGGAGTGATTTCTTTCATCAGCCATCTGCTCATATCACTGGGAAAATGTTTAATCTTCTAAATTAATGAATATTACATGTTTATTGTGTTTTTTAAACTGTGTCACTAGATTTTACCGCTTTACAGAAAAAAACAAACTACGCCAACGCTTAGACACACAGAAATTATGTAAAGCGGTACTAACTCCCCATGCTACAAATGGGTTTATCGGAGCTAAAATGCGAATTCACGGGGCATACTCACAGCAGTCTGCAGATCCCATCATCAAAGCGAGGGAGACAGACAGCTCGCTAAAAGCACCGAAACGTACTATGGACGAACGCCATGACAAGTTGGACTGCGGCAACGGTCGGAACTACCTCATCCTGAAGTAATTAAACGTCGCAAAAAGAAGAGCGATACTGTATTTGGCTAGTGTTCCCATGTCTAAAACACAGACAGGAATGTCCTGATTGTCTAGTTCATCCACGATCTACACCACGAAAGAGTAGAGAAAAAGAGTCTCGAAAGTCCACCTTTTCATATATAATGTAGAGAGACATAGTTTATCAGGGATACTTCTGATAACGTTGATTTTAATTACTGCTGACTGTCGTATGTGTCACAAATAGTCCAGAGGATAATATAATTTATTCTGATTTGAAAATGACAGCTGAGTGTAATGTGGGTAATGTTGCGCCAGCATTGACGTAGCTTGTCAGTCGGTGGGTCGGTTAGTCAGTCTTTTGGTAACATTTGAATCTTTTGTGTGTGTGTGTGTTTGTGTGTGTGTGTGTTTGTGTGTGTGTGTGTTTGTGTGTGTGTGTTTGTGTGTGTGTGTGTGTNTGTGTGTGTGTGTGTGTGTGTGTGTGTGTGTGTGTGTGTGTGTGCGCGCGCGCGCAAAGAGACGAGGGAGAGGGGAGGAGAGGAATCGAATTCCTTGCGAAGTCAGAAAGTTTACATGATGAAGGTCTTGGTTAGTGTGAGTGAGCGTGCAAGAGTGTAAACAGTACAAAGAGCGTGTAAAAATCAGGGAGGGTTGGCGCAACAACAAAAGTAGTGCATTTGTGAAGTATACTTCAAACAACAAATTTTGTCATCATATATTGTATACACATGTATAAAGAGTCTTTAGAGCTGGATGGCCTTCAGAAAATATTCAATCGGACTGAACTGAATAGGAATCATAGTCCGGCTGCTTAAAGTAAAACAGTGAATTTTTAAGATACCAGCATGAAACGTGGCATAGAGGACCTGACTGAAAATAGAAGTTGCTTCAATTTGGGCAAAGGTAGGAATCATTTATTTAGTTAAATCAAAATTATCACCCTTTCAGATAGACTAGTTAAAACAAGGGGGATATAGTATAAAACTGACTATGAAAGTCTTATGTTGTTTCAGAAACCTCAAAACTTATTGCAGATATGGTCCTGATACGTCATGTCAAAAGTGTAGCCTTTTCCGTTTCGTGGAAGTTGTCTTCCGTTCATATAATCGCAAGAAATGGAGACCGTTATGAACAAATCTCTTAAGACCAACTTTTTTTTTGTCCAGAAACTGTCAAATCTAGTAGCAAGTAGTGCCGGCATATGTGACAAACAAATTATGGACTTTCAGCATATAGGCATAGCTAATTCGTCATGATTACCTCCCCTTCATTTGATCAAAATCTAACAAGTAAACATTAAACTACATAATTACCAACATCTGCCTCAGAATCCTTCGATTTTCTGTCACATTATGACATATTATATCTACTTTCATGTATTAAATTAGATATTATTAGACATATTATGATCCTCATATGCAATCATAAAGCAAGGACTGTACACAAAGTAAGTTGTCCTGCCAAAGTTATTTCGTCTTTAAAATTTTAAAGAAAGGAGACATGTTACAGAGTTATCACTGAGAACGTCCGTTGTTTTCAAAATCATCAAATCCTGTTGCAAATATGACCATTATATTGTGTGAATTATCTGTGATCTCACGTCTCTAATAATGAATGCAGTTACATGAAATCAATATTGGATGTGATAATTATTTACTAATCTGAAAGAAAAGGCCACAACAATTTTCAGAATGCTGTTGTAATCCAACTGGGCACGGAGAAGACAAAATGTGAAAATGAATGATCTAGTCTAGAAGATTGTATTCACAAATTAAAGCCGAAAAAGTTCATTGTGCAACACTCATCTTTCTGAAACGAAATTCCCAGCTTAAGGCTGGTTTTCATGGTGAAAGGTGACATTTAGCAGCGATCGACATAAACCAGACAAGCTGAGGATAAACGCGGAAGAGCAAAAACCTATTCGATGTAGTGGATATGTTTACTCGTAGCATCACTCACCATCTGTTCTCTAGGTTTTTTTTCCATCATTATCCAGTGCTCAAAGAGTAATAACTTGATCAATGAATGATTTATCAACTCTTCCCTGCCATGGTTGGTGGTATGGTGTAGTTGAATTGGGCGAACAGCGCTATGAGTCTACACTGTGACATGCGTGTAAATGAGGTCTTCTGTCAAACTTACCCCTCAACAAAAACAGAATGAGAACACCATACATTTTTCGAAACATATTCTTTCGTCAGTGACATAAACATAGCGGCAAAAAATTACCCCAAGCATTTTAAAATTATTAGTTTCCAACATTATCACTAAATGAGTGGTTTTCCTCACATTTTATCAGTCTTTTATTTTCTTCCCCAAACCATTCCACGTATTGCATGATCTAGAGCAGCTTCATTTTTGATCCCCTGGGCATGTAGAAAATTTATGGGAAATCCCATGCTGGTATCACAAATCGCACAATTTTAGCGGACAGTTACCTTAAGCAACCGGAGTATCACCGTAGAAAAACTCGTATGAATGAGCGAAAGGCAATTATACAGATTTATGCGCCGTGAAATAAAAGAAATCTTGCGTGCTTTGATTTGTCAGGAAATTTATGAACCGTTTAGAAAAACAAAAACGTTTGTTTTTCAGTTTGCTATATGCGGAAAGTCTAGCCTTAGAGGTGTTTTCCACACAGTCCGAACCTTATTAAAGTGCGACCAAAGAGGTCGAGCCTTAGAAGTTCTAACATTTTATTTCATCGCTATCATTGTCCAGTTTTACCACTGTCATTGTCCATAGCATCTTCTCTGCAACGCAATGAGCCGGGTGGAGCGGGTGTTGTTATAGTGGTAAAATTAGAAAATAAGACTTACATGGCCGCATTTCACAAGAAAAAATTGCAGTCTGCTGCGGTGTGGTTGGACTGTATGGAATTTAGGCCTTAGTCTATGCAGCTCGCCGGTTCCATATTATACATTTTTAGCTGTCTGCTAATATCGATACCAGCACACCACGTCAGAATTTTGAATGACGAGCCCCTTCGTCTACTTTAATATCAGTATACATGAATGAGTCTAGCTCACTTTGAAGTTAATGTCTGGTGAACGTTCATGCCGTCTTTTCTGAAGGAAGAAGACTGACGGTGAGCTCTATGCAGAAGCTTTGATCTAATTCACACGTCGATTTCATGTAAAGATTTCTTATGTTCTTGGCTAGATAAAACAAAACGCAATATTGCAAATAAAAATACTAAATTGGATTTGTTGGCGGTCGAAGAAATTGCTGTATCTATGAAGCCCTCTGAGTTATCTTCGTTTTTTTTAGTCTTATCTTGCTCGCTTTTCCACCAGTCATATTTTTTTTTCTTCTACATGCGGATTTCATGTCTGCCGTCTATTTTCCAGTTTCTCACGCCCCTACAATTTTAGTATAGATTATTCTGTCATCTCGATGGAACTGGCATTTTGAAGTCCTTTTCCCCACACCTTCCTGTGCTAGCGCATCGTCTCTTGTTTGCCCTGTGCCATCTCAGTTTCGGATCGTTCCATAACACCTCGTCCAGTTTTTATATTGCTTTGTCAGTCTGAGCCTCTTCCGGCATTCCTTTTCATTACTCACGAACAATCTTCGCCGTCTTGTCAGTCGTAGCCGGAGCGTCAACACTTTGTTAGACGTATCTGTCGATCAGTTTGGTAAAAAAGCGTATGCCAAAAAAAACGAAAATGGTGATGGGTTGCGCCCTCTTCTTTTTGCAAGCCCTAATGCACTGGTCATGTAAGACACATTAAGATAGCAGGTGAGCTTTGGTTTTATATTTATATAAGATACACTTAATTTGTGTTACAAGCCGTTTATATAAATAATCGATCAGTTGCTAGATTAATGTTTAGCAAATAAACTGCATAATTCACATAACAGGCAACTGACTGTCTAATTCACAAATTAAGCAAAGAATGCTTGCTTATTTCACCAAGTGAGCGAAAAAATAAATTGAAGCGAAAAGCTTCCTCCCAAGTTTGCCTAATTTACGAATTATGCAAGTCAGCTGTTATCGGTTAATGCCTATGGTAATAGTTTCTTGAAGATCCTGTCCTTCTGACACCTTCAGAACTTGAAAGGTATTACTTTTCTGTCCGTTACTTGTATCTCCGCTCAAACTGTTTTCTTCTTTCTTATACCTTTGGCATCTTTTTTTCCCCACAAATAAATGCATTATAATGAGTCAATAAAGCAACAGTTTGGAATTTGATGTTAATCTTGTTTTGACATGATATATGATAACGAGTGGTGCTGGATTCGAGATCTGAACGAATCATGTTGGAAGCTTGTAAAAACATTTCATCACATTTTCCTCAGTCCACGCGTCCATAAAAAAAGGGACCCGGTTCTTTGCAGTGAAAATAGGTTCAGAAAGTTAGTGACCAGTGCTTTTAAATAGCAGCTACACTATTTGGTCTCCATGGTGTTGAGAAGGTTCTATAGAGTGGTATGGACTGCTGAGATGTAATAATGGGAAGTCGCGTGAGACCTTATAAACCTCATTATTATTATTATTTACTTATTCACTTGGTGCATTGTAATAATCATTATTAGTCATCTCTCTGTAGTTCTCGATCTTATCATCGTAATAGTAGTAAGCACAAAACTAAACAGTTGAAGGAAACATCCATGTGTACCCCGTGACAGAATTTAATATGTAGTCATACAGTTTGTTTTTACACGCGTTCCTGGGGTAGCATGAAATGTTGCATACGTTTCTTTCTTGAAAAAAGCTACATCTTTTACTGAGAAAAAGTCAGTTGAAATGACATCTTCAAAACCCTGGCCACTTCCCAGTGATAGAGCCTGTACAACATTTGTGATTGACATCTCCACGTCTGATACATCTGTTTCATTTAGGGTTATGAAATTTATGAAATTCAGCCGAACCTCGGCCATTAATTCTCCCCGTTTCTGTTCCAAGTTTAAGGTTAGTACTGCACTTTTAAAGCTCTACCCCTACGAGGTTAAGGATCTCTTGGAACTCTGTTAACTCACTAACAGGAATTATCATGTAAACTCCTGCATACATCCTCATACTTCAACTCACAGCCCTCTCCCACACACATAGTCTCGTTTCCTCCAAAGGCGCTAAAAGCCTCCTAACAGCCTGAATCCAATCACTCATCTAAAAATAAGTTCGCAACATTACTCATAACTGTTATCATTTTGATCAATAGATAAGCTTGAACTCGATCAACAGATAAATCTGTATGAGGATGTTTTTTTCCACAGTTTCTTGCATCATCTCATTTGTTACCATACATTTTCCTGATTTTGTTTTTATGAAATCTTTTCCAACCGCCAAAACTCGCAATTAGGAAAGAATTCTTGGTATGATACTATTCCCTTATTTTTTTGTAAAATGTTTGACATTTGCTGAATGTTCTTCAGAAAACGTGACAGTAGATCATTCAGCCTTTTTGTCTCAGATGATTTCACAAATGTGGATCATTTTATGTGTATTACATGATTCTACTCATGAAATCTGTTCATGAACTCGACACTTGATCTGAGATTTGTTATTACTGAATTAGTATTGCTGATGTTCAAAAACATGCCTTCTCTTGCAAAAAAGCAAATATAAGTCCGCAACAAAAATTGTTATTTAAAACAAGCTTCCGTCTGACAATAAGACTACAGTAGAGATAAGAATGGGGCTACGGAGTATCTTTACTTCTGAGGTTTTTCTTCCACTTGAACTATATGGAGGGGTAGCAGATAAACTGTGTACTTGCCCGTGTTTGTCTATTTCATGAATTAGGACAAGCTGAAACCAAGCGTTCCGCCTTCGATTATTATTATTATTATTAGTAGTAGTAGTATTCTTATTATTTTTGCTTATTTCATGAAATAAGCAAGCAAATAAGCAAGTTTGTGCTTAAATAATGAATTAGGCAGTCTGTGGCCTTATAGTGAATTATGCAGCTTTTAATTCATGAATCTAATAGCTGCTTGCTCATTTCATGAAGTAAGCAATCACACAAATTACGAGTTAATGCAACATATATTTTACTATGAACTATATCGTCGTGCATTATTAGAGTTACTGTTTGCTCATTTTGGATGTCAAAGCATCAGCAAAGATCTTTGAGCAGGTAGACTTTGCAGTGACGGATTACTGTGTGATACATTCCATATTTGTCTTAGGCTTAGTGCTGTGAATCTCATGCTTAGACTTTTCTGTCTGAATAAACATCTGTGATGTTATCTCTGTTACTTGTTTCTTTCTGGGAGCCAGACTGAGGGGCACTGTTGTTAGGTGTAGAACTCGTGGGCATGTATTCTGCTGTGACCTTTAATGCAAAATCTGGTTCACAAGACGGGGATTTAGACGGATCACTGAAACTGATATCAGATCACATGTGTACTGAAGCTGCAAATACACTGTCTCCTCATTCTCTCAGCCAGCCTATTGGTTTATGGCTTCCTACTTATTCCAGCTAGACCGTAGTGTATGTTTGCAGCTCGAATTCTGATTTAATTGCCAACAGGCGTCGTAAAATCGTTGCATGCTTCAGTAATTCCCAGCTCAAGTGGTAACGGGTCACCTACTTATTCTGTTAGCTGCGAATGTGTTCACTTTCATCGCCTTATCAGCAGTCAGGAGATGCAGACTGATTCCCCACTTTATTCATCAGATTTGTAGTAAGCTTAACAGGCAGTAGATTCTGTTCTTATTTGAGATGGTTGGCAGCAAGTTCTCGATAGTGTAATGTTCTGTCAGCTGATATGTTCAACCCTACAAAATTCGTCATTCTTTTACCTTATTGGCAATTCATAAATTTCTGTCCAATGTACTCACATGGCGATTACTTTGAACTTTTGTTTTTTCCTGTAATACTCTGGATCATTATCTTTATTTTTGATGAGTTTTTCAGACAGTTTTGATCTTTGCCTCAAATTAATACAGTATTATAGATTTTGTATGCCTGCAGCAGCTTTGTAGGTAGACTATTTAATGTTTCTTCTGACTAGATGACGGGTCTGGTCATCTGTTCATTCATAATCAAATTTTATTTGATCGCCGGAAAAAAAAAATATTTACACACATGATGCTACGACCCTTGCATATTACCAGATCATAGTTAGCTGGCTCATTTTACAAGCGATTGTTTATGGAACCTGATGCCATCTTTTATTCCCAGGAAACAAACGCATTTCCAATTGTGTTTTGTGTCATGTATTTCGGCTCTCAGTTCACTGCTTGTTCCTCACTCCACTCATTCATCTCCTCGTCCTTTCCTGTTCCAGGTGGAGCAGCATGATCAAATGGTTACATGTTGGGCTAAAGATCGAAAAGTTGACTCCCGCCACGTTTAGGTTGTAAATGCCTTGAAAAAGCATTTCATTCAGTTTCCTCAGTCCATCCATATGTAAAATGGTACACTGGCTATAGGAGTGAAAGTCTTTGTCAGAATGAAAGTGCAAACGCCAGGGGTAGTTATTATACTCCCCAAGGTGTTGAGAAGTATTTGAATGATCATGCCTGTTGGGGTAAATAATAGTATGAAATCGCATGAGCGGGCATAAACCTGGATACATGACATAAAGATGGCAATAATAAGTTATCTATAAAAGTAATGCCCCATTTGACCAAGGCTCAGCGGCCAACACATCTTTGTTCTTGCGCTTAGTGGTAAAATGGCACTGGGGAATATAATACTCTTGCAATTTAATTCGTATGTTGGCAAGAGTATTTGATATTGAAGAGAAACGATAAGTAATGAATCAAGAGCAATTATATACATAATGCTTGTACATNAAGAAATTTGGGGGATTTGAAGCGACAACCGTAAACAGACAACAAAATTAATGAATCACAGACCAAGCAGTTACTGCCATTGTTAAATCAGACCGAGCTTACGAGTGGATGCTGGCCATAGCAAGGATACTTAGCAAATAAAAAAGGAAATTAAGCTTTTGTTATGGTCAGTAGGTCTGATGTGTTTATACGTCCTAGCTACAATCCATGAACCAAACCTCTAGTGATAAGGGGACTGGGGCATTGTCCTCGTTTAGTAGTATCGCTAGTCACACATTTTGACGTGGCGAGGAGACTAAAGCATTGCGAAGTCGAGCAAGAGCAAGTTGTCTTTAACTGTCGTGTACAATTGGTATGCGGAATTCCACCCGTCCTGGACTTAGGGGTGCGTCTGCCGTCTCTTTCCTTGCTACACTTTTCTCATTCTTAGAGAAATCGTGACCAAAGCCATCAAGAGGAAACACATTTCAGCAGCAACTAGCCACATCCGATAATCTAAGCATCGCTGAGCGCCCTTTTGGTGATACTTGAATCAATATGGGCCATCGCGATAGGCTGATAAGTCTATTTGATAGCTGTAGTCTACTACATATTGTTGTGAATTGTAATGTTTCTTCACAAGATGACATTGATCTTCTGTAAATTCAATGTGTACGCTTATCTATGGGTGGCAAATGTGTATTTTTGTATGTTGTAGTTTGGAAACGACGGATGGGTGAAGGGTTCTGCGCGTATACTCCCATAAAATGAACAAGACATGAAGGATTTTGAGGCTATTGGGCATTGTTCAGAGTTAAGTTACACTTGGTGCGTGTTTATCAAGTTTATCAGTTACGACTGACACCAATATAATGCTCTGCCATACCATGATAACATGAAACATACTATGTATGTTGATTTTATCTAGATCTAGACTTGCCAAGCAGTTTATCGTGTTTGCTTTCCCATCATTTTTTAAGTTTCCAGTGCAAACGTGGATATCATGTATGGACTGCGCTCGCTCCGCATTTTATCCACATCTTTTCTTTTCGTTGTGTCAGATGATACATTGCTGACGTGTCACATATCACTGCCATTACAAATCCATACTTTTCATGTAAAGGCTACCCTCAGTTCCTCAGGGCTTATATATATTTGAAAAAAAGAGTCACCACCGGAGAAGCATTTTGAGATTAGCAGTACTACCATCACTTTCTGACACCATTATTACCACCACTACCACCATCACCACCACCATCAGCAGCAGCAGCATCTCCCATAGTGTCGATGAAAATCGCGAAGTCTGAGGTTCACAATTTTAAAATTTGTTCTTCACTCCCACTTTGATCGTGTGACAAATTCAAGAATTTCTATCAGTCTCTCAGGCACAGGATTGGAATGGAATAAAGAATGTAAAAGAACAATTGATTTTGGTACCAATGAAATGTCTGATTCTCATCAAACTTTCGGGTCTGTTTCCCTCAATCGTGTAAATACCTTTAAAATACTTTAAGTTAGATCATTTATGAAAAACGTTAGTAGCGTTTTTCTGCTTTGTTTTTCAGTTGCCTTGACAGCCATTTGGTAGTTGTAAAGCAAGCACCTAGAAAATAAAACGTTTTTTCATCTCTGTTACTAAATCTGATCTCGGCGACATACAGGTTTGCTATTTTCACAGGCGATTGGTGATGTAAAGCAAGCAAACCGGATTTCCCCTCTCTCTTGTAAAATTTATATCTTTATATTTGACGTTTTGTTCATTGACAGTTTTGAACTTTACCTCAAATTAATACAGTATTGTAGATTTTGTATGTCTGCAGCACGTCTGCAGCATTTTCAGCGACGTGACCTGTCATCATTATCGTCGTAGTCGTTACCATTTTAACGCAGATTTTTTTATATGCGTTATTTTCAAAACAGGTACCAGATTTACAAAATAATTGCTGTTCTACATAATACTAAATCAACCAACTTTGAGCTTTGTATCTCATTTTCAAGATTGGGACAAGGATTTTTGTTTGTGGTGTACAATTAGGACAGCCGGGTGCAGTTCATGACTCGCGTAACACACATGCCAGAGGAATTTAATAACTTTCCACAAGCTTGCCACCAACCTCAAAAATCTGAACAAAATCATGGGAAATTGCCATTGGCGTTTTCAGGTCAGGAAAATCCCCCAGATTCAGAAAAAAATGTGGTCAGCACTATAAAAACAATCACGTGAAATTCAAAATGTTTGGAATTACTCTCTCGTTCGTCAGCTAAGTTTAGAACTTCTCGAACATCAGATAAATTGTATCAAAATTTGTGGCGTGATATGTTTTCATTATGTATTTGTCATGGGTAAATGTTAGCTCTTCCAGAAGAATCTCTGGAAAGGTCATGAAAGACCATTTTTCAGAAAAACAATGTTCTTGTGCCCGTGCTTTAAAAAAGAAAATGCTGACTATGCTTCTAAAATGGTAAATGCGAACATAATTTAGCAATGAAACCAGCTTCTCTGAATCTAGGCTATTGCTCCCCATAGTTCAGTTCTGTATTTCAGACTCAGAGGTTTATGTACTGTATTATATATCATTTGCAAGATATGGCGATCCTGAGTGTCATCATCTTAAGTGCGAATATTTACGATGATAATAATATCACCGTTTATTGGCAGCAATGACACGAGCAGCAGGCAGCAGCACAAACAACAGTAAACAAACATGGAGATGTACGGAAATCCAAAATGTGAACTAAGTCTCCAAAGACATCTGTATTCCTGTTTATTACAATATAATCATTCATCAAATTTCCGTACTTGGCTTTGTTTCCGTTTATTTGTATTGGGCGAACCCAGATCTTTTATATATGGACCACTTCTACATGTGTGAATATAAAGCCCAACAAAATCCCTTGGCAAACATCTTTAATACATTTTAAATACAGTTTATGATAGGCTGCAGTGAACAAAGCACAGTAACTTACGATCCATCACAATTAGTATCACGGATGAGAACAACAACACAATGATGTCAAAGTCATGTTATTAACCATGAATTACTGAAGCCAAAAGAATGAAACCTTTTTTTTTTTTAGTTCTGATTTCTCAGCAGGGAGTCCAAGAAGAACATGGAGATGATGGATCGCGGATCAGGAGTTCTGTAGCGCCAAAGGTGGCATTTAGTGAATGACAGTGGATGTTCAAAACTCATGGGATAGGGGGCGAATGATGTGCTTGCGAATCCTGTTCTGTATCTCTCACAGCCGGCAGTGTTGCCAGGTTGGCTCCAAAGGCGCCAAATTAGGCTACTTTTTCGGGTTCCCTCGCGCTAATTTTTAGAAGCAAATTTAGTGGAAAAAAAAATCATATCATTTTGTTATTTAAAAAAAGGAAGCCAGGCACTTTACCCACTTTACCCAACATTTCACGATTTAACCCAACAATTTACAAAAAGTGATTTTCCCCTACGAATGGGCAATTGGCTTTTCGTAAAGCCATTTTGTCCCACCATAGGGAAAATCTCTAGGAGTGGCACTACTGATTACTGTGCACTTTATAGGAGCACTGATCTGCTCTTGCAGATTTGTCCTTTATCGGATTTGGATATTAGGGGAAGGCCGAGGGATAGGGAGGAGCAGGNGGGAAGGATGGATCTCATTCCTGGAAGGGGATTCGGGAGGTTGCTTTAGCCTTGCATGTCTGTTTTCTGCCAGTGACTGAGATTTCTCTATTCTAAGACGTATGTAGAGCTATACTTTACCTCGAAAGTGTTAGGCATGAATTAGATCTGCTAATGCAATGGTCCAGTTTTGTTTAGTTTAGAAGTAGTACAAGATGGAACGGGGCACTTTTGTAACGGAAATGGGGAGTGAACGGTCACAACACTATGTTCAGTTGATTAATTATAAAATTTATGAAATCAGCGAAGTTTCCTTTGCGCGCAGAAATAAAAATAGTTTACATGTTTTAAAATAAGTGTCTATTTCGTGTCCTCATTCATTTATATCAGTTAAACAGAATTTTCTGAAATCAGAGAATATCGGTGTCTTTCAGAGATCGTGAGAAAGAGAAACATTAACAGAAAGAAAGTTTAAGTCTTTTCAGTTTCAAGTTTTCAACTTGCCCTGGACATGCTTTTCCTGTTTTTTTTCCCTAAGAATAACATATTTTAGACTAGAGTCTACGGGAAACTGCAATTAAAATGTTAAAAAATATTAGAGGAAGTGAGTGGCATTCCAGGTTAAAGCGCCCCCTTCTACAGGCAAGCAAGTACAGCTATGTGTGTTTTCCACCTCACTTAACAAGTACACGGAGAATTTAAATGTTCCCATCTCTGTCTGAATCTCTCTCATGTCTGCCTCAGTCTGTGTCTATCTGTCTTGTTTATTTTTATTTTATTTTCTCTTCCTCCTGCTTTGTTTTTTGGGTTTTTTTTTGTTTGTTTGAATGGAAAACAACAAATTTGTGTTCAAACAAGCATCATCTAATTACACGTGTTTATGACAACATAACCCTGAGGATTTACAAACAGAAGCCTGGCTAATTATGAGAAAACTGACGAGACAAAAGTGCGACTCTTGCAGGTATAAAATTAGGTGAGTGGTGACAAAAAACATGATCATTCACGCTTCCTTATGACGGCCTGCAACTTGACTGCCAATAAAAACCCCATTCTCTCCATCACATCGTTTCCAGTTGCGAGCATTAACTCTTCAGCCGCGTCACAGTTTTTTTGTTCTTCTCCCTGCATATCTGTAGTATGGCAAATTACGCTTTCAACCGGTAGGTGGAGAGCATCGTCTTTACATAATGTTTGACTTACTGCTAACACGACACTCAACGTCTTTCAAGATTTGAAAGGGACAGAAAAATGAAAATGGCGCGTTTATAGTCTGAATACCATCCTGTCAGCGCTTAGCGAGTTAAGGATTTAATGGATGTGGAGGCCAGGAAATGTCAAGATCTTGCTCGTTACATTGAAATGGCTTGCTGCTTATTTCAAGGCAAAGATTGATCAGTAGCAATTTGCCGACTGTCCTTGTACCAGCTCTTATCTGAGTTGCCAGCTCGATGTCGACTCATCCCTTGAAATGTAGTTGTGTTTGGTACTCTTAAGGTTATATACTTTGGGTCACAAAGATGTCAGTTTTCACGTCGTATATGAGTTGCGATCCAAAAGTCCCCGTACTATGTTTGTAAAAGCTAGAAGACTCAATCTAGGTGTGACATTCCTCCGTGACCTTCGCAGTAGTCTTATTGGGAGTCTGCACAATAATCTCAGCACAGCTGCCAAGCCTAAAACACTTGGGGAAGTACATGTGTATCAGCCAGTCAAATGCAATCTACGATTCAGCCTATATCATCACTAGGATCTCAGCTCTCCTTCCATTCAGCTGAATGTTCAGTTTTTGGAAAAGAAAGAAGAATTTTAGAGCTGTCTGCAGGTCAGGTTTCGTCAGGTGAGATGGTTGCGCGAAGTTGCAAGATGAAAGCGGCTGGCAAAGTGGAACAACAACTTCTGGCTGCTGCACTGTGACAGAGAGTCAGCGCAACCAGACCTCGGAGATAACAATTTTTGGCCTCAAACAACATGACCATTGCCGGAAATGTGACTCTTTCCACTTTCCAAAGATTACAGAAGAGTATATATTATTATGCCGAATCGCCGGTGATGCTTGGCAGGCTGACACACGAAGACTGCCAGGGGAATATCTAGACTTGGCGGCA
Source organism: Ellobium chinense (assembly GCA_033807755.1). Lineage (NCBI taxonomy): Eukaryota > Metazoa > Mollusca > Gastropoda > Ellobiida > Ellobiidae > Ellobium > Ellobium chinense. The sequence continues at coordinate 5,088,084 of JAWQUT010000005.1, forward strand.
GTGCTAGAATAATTGAGCTGACTTCCTGTTGGACCATGTTAAAGATAATGGAGGAATATAACACCTAACTTTATGTCTATAAACTTGTATTAACAAAGTCTGGGGACTTTTGGATCGTAGTTTGTAGACGAGATTCCTAGATAAATTGTGAGACTCATTTTCACGAAAATTTGTGGCATTTTGGTGACACTTTCTTTTTTGTAAGAAGCTCTTGACTAGTGAACGAGCCTCACTGAAAATGGTTGCTTTGCTTCTTAGCAGTCACGGTCCGTTTATAGAATTTCAATTGGGGCCCAGACTTGATAATATGCGAAATGTTGCTGTAATTTTGGTTTGTAAACATGGAATCTGTCGCGGGTTTAGCAGAGAAGGCCGAATGCGGAGGTTGAGAGAATGTGTCTGAAAAGATTGCCATAGAAGCGTTCTGCATTGGACTTTCGCTTTCATGCTCTTTGGGATGATGTCTTTCATCGTATGAAACCACCTGTCTCCAGTATATTGGCTAAGTGAGCCGAATACATTGGCTGGCACTAGCGCAACCATAGTTTCGTCTTCCTTTCCCGCACAGCTTCTCAGTGACTCCGCGCTTCTCAAACTAAAACCGGAGAGAGACATTCTAGGAGTGAGATCTCTTACCAGATGAGATCTTCAGCATTTTTTAATGGTTTAGTAATATTGTAATCATTTTGTGTTTGTGAAATGGAGGCAAACGCATCTTACTGAAGGAGGTTGAGGTTTTTATTGAAGTCTTAGCCGTGATGCCTGTGGGTGCATACCGAGATGGATGGATGGATGGATGGATGGATGGATGGATGGATGGATGGATGGATGGATAGAAGGAAAGAAGGAAAGAAGGAAGGAAGGAAAGAAGGAAATAAGAAGGAGGAGGAGGAGGAGGAGAACTTGTTTTTAACTTCCAGAAAAGGAACAATCTGAACATAACTTCTGGAACCACGTTGGGAATGGTTGACCTAACACTATTTGTATATTAGGTAGTGTGCAAACGATTTGCTTGTTGCAAAAAAAAAAAAATAGATAGAAAAACCACCATAGAATTCATTTCGGACAAAAAAATGCACACTGGGACCGCGTACGTTATTGAGTATTCTCATACATATATAGTTTGATGAAACAGGGGTATGGGCACTTTGGTACAACAAGTACATGTAATCTGTAGGAAAGATCCATATAGAGTCTTCATTCATTTATCACACTCCATGTCACTGGCTATTAGCTAGGGGTTTGCAGTTCGATAAAATGTCAAAATACAATGAATACATCATGTAGGCCTTTACTTAACAACATCAACAACAATCATAAGCCACTTCACGACACATAGTACACAGAGGGTGATGTTTTTTGAAAATGAAGCACCACATGACCATATTATGTAGGATAAATCATATGATATTGGATATGGACGTCCCTACTTGTAAGTCTGAAGAGATGAAGAAGTTATCAATTAGAACAGTGTTTTCCAAAGACAAATATAATACCTCATCGTCATCTTTATCATCATAGTTAACATCATCACCAACAATATCAACAGCAGCAACGACAATAACAACTACAACAGTAACACAACAACAACAACAACAACAACAACAACAGCAACAACAACAACAACAACAACAACAACAACAACAACAACAACAATAGCATCATTTACAAATCCTCTGCTCTCTGTAACTCTAATTGTCGATCAGGAGCCTTTCCATTATTATCAGTTGATAGACTGGCATCATGTCTTAGGAAAGCCAAAAGTTCCTGGAATCATAGCTACAGAAGAATTATGAAAATACATCCTTACAACATTCTAAGAACAGGCTCATTCTTGACGGCCAAGAGCTACTTTGGCACAGGAAAACATTGAGGCACTCCCTGTGAAAGGGTAACATATTATTCCATTAACTCAGGTCGGTGATTCTGAACAAGCAAATCCCGTCCTATCATCACAGCGGTGGTATCCACATAGTGGGCTTGCATGCAGTATTCTATCCTCGATGGCGCAGATGGAACCGCGCACTGAATTGTTGTTTTGGATCACAGAGAGACAAGTAGTTTGTGCGAACACTCATGTTTGTGCTGAGAAATAAGTTCTCATGACTTCTCTGGCTCAGCTGGTTTTCGAAACTTTATATTTTGGCGTCAAGAGCTTCACCTGACTTCGCTGAGACACATTAGAGTGATAGACGTCATTACAATCTCCTGACTCGTTGGAATCCGTAGATTCTCTGGGCGAATGTTTGGTCCTCAGCACTTTCATGTCCAGGCCAGGGTCATGTTCAGTTTGAATACCCGTTCTACACTGTTTGTAGCCGACGTGAGCATATGTACTACCGTTGGCAAAGGACTTGTGGTGGAAGCCCTCTTTGTTGTGATTAAAGCTGAAGGATTGGAATCTGCCCGGCATGCGCCGCATGAGACATGGACAGAGAGTGCGAACAAATGTGCGTCGAAATTTTTGACCCAGAGCGCAGTAGAGTATAAAGTTTACAGCACTGTTGAGCGTGACAAGGAAGTTTCTGATGTTACTAAGAATTATCCAGCCTAAAGAGCTGGAGACTTTTGGCATGTTAATGGAATACGCCATATTATATATAAGGGCAGGCACCTGGCAAATGATGAACACCATTACCACAGAGACCAGCATTATGGTCACGTTGTTTTCACGAGACTGTCGCACGTTCATATCCTTGCGCTGCTGTTTAGACCTGCGGACCGCTACAATAAGGAATGAGTTCAGAGCTGCGAGAGAGCATAGCGGAATAAAGCACATGACTAAGAAATATAGCCATCCGAAGTAGATTTTATGGTAGATGGAATCGTTAGCGAGTGGTGTCTTATCAGGAAAGACACATGTTTCATTGTAACTATCTGTGACTGTCAGAATTGAGTATTCAAACCATCGTGGAACGTTATAGAGTATCGCTACCACTGATATGACCATTACCACCATCCTCGCTCGAGGTATCGTGCACATGCTAGCCGCTTTCAAAGGATGACACACAGCAATGTAGCGCTCGACCGTAAAGGAGACAGTGAGCCAGACTGTGGCAGTTTGAGCGGCCAGGGCCACAGGATACGCGTACACAACAATGTAGGGAAAGACATGCTCTCTGAATGGCGTAGAGAGCTCGGAGAGACTGATCAGGAGTAAACACACGAGCAGTACAATGGTATCCCAGATAGCAAGTGCTGTAAGGAAGACGTTTGTAGATGTGCGCATCGTACGTCTGGTGAGCACAATCATCGCCATGGCGTTGCCAACCACACCAAGAGCTATGACGACAGCCGTGCTCACGCCGTTCAGGTAAAAGTTAAAACTGTCCAGTTCAGACTCACTGCTGGCGTTACACACGAAAGTGAACTGAGGCGGAGCTGTGGTATCGTTGTCTGACAGCTCATAGACCGAGGACGTGGTGTCGCCTTGTTCAGCACTGTGTCCCACTAGATCAGTTAGGTTGACAATAACGAGAAGATCCGTTGCAGTAATCATTGTCATGGTAGATGGTGAACGAAAGTCTTAAAGTAATCCTTCGCCCATTTGCCAGTGCTCCTGGACACAGCAACGATTTTGTTCCTCGCAGATGGTGAACAGAGTACTAAGTCGCTTGCTTAAGGCTGGATATCCATCAAGAATTGATATTAAAGGAATAAGGAACAACAACACTGTGTGAATGTTACAAAATAGGCTTCACCCGGGATTCATTTGTGTCGTATATTCCCTCAGACAACTTGCAGAATGATTACAACAATATTTATCTAATCCGATTAGCTCGCATTTATATCACATAGACCATTGACCCTAGCCACACTGATACTGAGTGTTCTATTTACGTACAGTTGTGTCCGTAACTGGTGACATTCTACCACTTTTATCCGAATTTCTAGTATAAGTTAACAGACTGTCCAGACCATTTTCTGTAGAGCTTAATGGCGTATAGGCATAAGACTAATAATTGTGATTCGGATACTTTATAGAAGCAGCTGTTCCAAAGTTCTAAATCGGCGAGTTACTCCATAGAGTTGTATTCAGTTCCGTTCAGCCTCACTGGCATCTGAGTTCTTTCTGGCAATAGACGGTTGGTGGTTCTCCGAGGAGCCTGCGCGATTTTCATGGTGTCTTGCAAGCTGTCGCCGTGCAAGAGCGGAATTGCTGACAGCTGATCTCTCTCGTCAGAGCCTTATGAAAACTGGCTGGAACACCTGCAGAACAAAGAAAAAAAAAACCGCATGAGACTACAAAGAACAGATATAGAATATAAATTTTGTCACCGAATATGTGATCTCCCTACCCTGAGAAGTCCCTGGGCTTATAGTGGCACTCATTAATTCAGCACGTGGCAAGATCATAATAATATAGCCTAATAAAGACGAAGATGGCCTTCTTTTCGGAATCAAATCCCAAATGAACCGAATTATAGCGCCTTCATGTTAAGTTCTCAAACGGAATAAAAATCCATACCGCTAATGGTATATGAAAGGAACACGAAGGCTAATCCCGGTAATCGTCTGACACAGTCAAAGCCAGGCTCTGCAGTCATTAGCTTAGTTTATATTATGCCTATATCTATTCAGGTGAAACGAATGGCTGTTCAGTTTCTTTTGCAGTGTAAAGCCAGTGGCCGTTTCATGTGGCGTATTTTTTACATTTCAACACGAGCTTTATAAAAATGAAGACTATATTGCACACATGAACCTGTCTGTAACGCAAAGTGACACAGTGACTGATTTACCTTCTTTTATCCGTCAACCGCGTGATGAATGCGTTTATACATGCGATGGGAAACGCTTTACAGTTTGAAACTGGATATCAACATACGCATTTGGCCACTGTTAAAAACTAGTAAAGTAGGCGGTGGCACGGGTTCAAGGCCTGTCATGGTATTATATATATTCTGTATATGTCGATAATGAAAATTCCGTAGCGGACACACTGAAGGTTACTCGAAGCACACCAATCCACCATACCACACTGGCGTCTTCAGCGAAGCCAGGACTTCACTTTCGCAAACGATAAAGGCCGAGTTTTCCTTGATGAATGGAAACCCTGAAAGAATCTTATCGATAGTTCTCAAGACTGAATAAATGGTTATCCATTCAGAAGTTACACGGTTAAAAAGAAACCAAGTCGTGAAAATTAGGAGCATGCGCATTAAAGATGGAAATTGTTACCAATGTAAGAAATACACTAGTGCAACGGTGCTGAGCGCACCATTAGTTCAACATTAGCGTTCAACATGCAGAGTTAATGTTAGTCGTATGATGGTAAGAGATCCCACTGTTAATGCGGGAGCTCTTAGATAACTAATGCTCGCTTCTGTCTGTTCTGAACTTATTCTGGTCGGTTGTTTTAGGCCTAGATATACAGTAAAAACATTTGGAGTTCTAGGAAAGAGAAGTCTAGCTTGGCTACTGAACGTGGTCTGCGGATGAAGTAGACGGGCTCACACGTACACTAACAGAGCAATGGCTGTCGCCGAGCACTCGTCTTGTCATACCGCTCGTTTAGGAATGACACAAGCAGTTGCCGGATGGGACACTAGTATACTTCCGTCGCGCGCCCAGTTATTCTGTTACAGCATCATTTCCTTTGCTTGCTTTCGCACTTCCTCACCACGCGAGAGTCGTGCGTATTTAAAACTAATAAATAAACGGCAAAAGGCAGGCAGCAGCAATCCCTATACTTTCTAACGGGTGTTTAAATACATTTTGAATTATATCCTCAGAGTTAAACTTCCATCGAAAGTGCACATCTGATAATGAAGTGTTCTGTTTACACGGTTGTGCTCAAGTCACAGAGATCTTTCTCCGGACTAGTCATGTGTATAATCAGATTACTATGATCGCTTGTTGAATGTCAGTGACCTTTAGAAGAACAACGGTATACTACTCTATCGTGAACCTGACTCGCCGACGCTAAATTTTATCAAGAAGTGTTTATCGCTTTTTGATAAAGTGCAGTGCCTTTGTGTGTCAGTCAACATAATTTATCACTACAGAGTTGTTAAAATAGTCTACTTAGGGCACGGTGTTATGACTTACAGTTTTGATATTCGTAAGAGGAATATCTTGATTATGTAACTTACTGTACAGTTAGCAACTGCAGTGAAGGTAGTCTTTTTACTGTTGTTGTTGTCGTCGTTGTTGTTGTTGTTGTTGTTTTTGTTGTTGCTTTACAGTTCGAGCTGAATAATGCGAAGGCTTGTTTCAGGTTTTGCTCCGACAGTAACTGGCATTGTTGGAAGAACGACAGATATTGTCAACGTCATCATTATCATCATGGATTATTTCTGTGGCATCCATGAGTTTTTCAGTCAGAGGTTTCGATTTTCATTATATATCTCTCTCTGTTACACACGCTCACACATCCATCAACTCACCCACCACCACCACCATCACCACCAGGAACAATAACAAGAACGAGAAATAACTGACATTCCTTCACCCTTCTTCACACTTGTCCTAATCTGTTGTGATAGCCCTATAGCTCTAGATTTACTTACTATTTGCAGATCTACGAACGACAAATAAAGTTTAGCTATACCAAACACGGTCTGCGCACGTAAGAAGGATTATGAAGTAACAGGGTAGTAGTTTTGGTTCGCGGCAGTTAATACCGGAACCCTTTGCAGTTATCCTGAAACCGTATTCTGTGAATATTGGCGAGGTGACCGTCCTAACGAAGGTCTGGTTGAGATAAGCGCAAAGAGACAATCAACTTCTTAAAACGCCCAGCAGATACCACCCTTTCTTGTCATACCAGACTAATGTGCAGATTGCAACGTTATTTTTGCAGTTTTTAACAAGTAGCGGAAGCGCACCGTGAGCGCGAAAAGATAACGGCGGAAACGGCGCAATGTGAGAAAGTAGAAATAATGTGAACAAGAATACTATACCGTCATTAGCAACAGAGTATGCATTTATTCACTTTGTTTTCCAATTTTGGCATCCTCGTCGCTTGCTTGATTCTACCACGACCATCTCGATATCGACAGACGAGTGAAAAAGTCTACGAGGCTAATTAGAGTTCAAGGCGAATTTACGTTGCAGACGCGTTCATTAAAAATATATATGAAGGTAATGAGCTCTGTGAAATTGATCTGAAATATTTCAGGCCTGTGGCTTTGTGCACGTCAAAATATCAGATCAAAAACGCGTGGGATAATAAGCAGACTTCTCCATGGGTCTTTCCTGACTCACGAGTCCACCGAAGCCCACCAGAACTTTCCGATTCGGGCACCCTTCCTTCCACTCATAATGGTGGCAAAGGGAGAAAACCAAAAACCTTAATTTAAGCTGTCAGCAATAACATATTACCCTCTTACCAGGTCTTTTTAAAAACATTAACAAGGTTTTTGGCACTGGTCGCAGTATTTTATTCAGTTGAGTAAATGACAGGATGGGTAAACTAAAATCTTGATCGAGAATCTTTGGAGAGCATGACGTATCTCTAGGGACTACCTACTTAAATTACCCATCTGAACATATGAAACGAAATAAGTCAGTAATACGTATGTCTTTTAGATTTCTGCACATGACATCGTGTTTTTTGTCTTTGCAAAAATTTAACCACACAATTTAGATTAACTGCGTGTGACCTTTTTTTTTTTTTCAACCGTGGAGAAACCCGAAAATAGCTTTCTGCTATTGATAAAAATAGAATTATTTCAGCTATTGATAAAAATAGAATTATCCGTAATCGCCTTGAGCTAGACGTATATTTGAATATCAGGTAAGTGAAGGATTTTGTTGTGGTTAATATGACGTCCAAATAATATCAGAAATCTGTCCTCTATCCTTTTTCGTACAAAGGAAAGAAGATAGTTTCAGGGCTGAATTTTTTGGGGCGATTTTAACGAGCAGCCAATATGTATTTATTGCGTTACATGGAGTGTTTCCATTCATATCTTCTGAAACCACACAGAATGCAACATCTGTCAAACATGAATGACATCATTCGTGTCTTAAATACCGGTATCACAGCCTGTGGCAGCAGACACAACCGGAACTGTCCTTTTTACCGAGGGTCTGCATAAGATTGAGAAGTTGATGTATGTTATGAGGAAACTGGTGGAGGGAGTGGCATATTGTAAAAACGAAGAAAGGAAAGCAAGACTATATTGGCGATTAAGATGTTTTGTTTATGTGAGTGTTTGGGGATGGGGAGGTAGAGGAAAATGAGGAAGAATGTTTAGTTGACAGCAACGTATGCCAAAAAAAAAAAATGGTTTGGAAGGCCTAGTGAGGTACATTTCTCAGGGCAAACCAAAAGCAGACCCTTTACTGTCTGTGGAAATTCAGTCATCACATTACAGAGTTTAATGTGAAATGAATTAGATGAGAAAATTATATTTATAACAATAATAATAAAGTTAGTTCAGTAAATCTCAGGGCCAGCTGTGTCACATGTTGAAAAAAACAACAACTGAGTAATCAATAGAGAGTTGTAATGTATGCATTGCATCGACTCCTTGACACTACTGCTTCTTGGTTTGCTTTAAGGAGGGAGTGTTCAGTTTGACAATGTAGTGAAAATGTAAAAGGAGCGAATAAAAGTAGACTTTATGAAAATATGGGTTATACTTCGCCCAAATAGTGTAAATACAAACGGGCTATAATTGATGCGCTTTTTTTATACCACTGTAATCAGTCTGCAGACAGGGCAAGGACGAAATGAAATTATACAATATAGAGTGTCAAAGACATCCATACATATTCCGGTAAATAGTCAAGACATGCCATTGTATTAAAAAATATCGCGCGACTTCCTTCCTTGTCTTTTTCTTTTTTGATCATTTTTATTAGAAGGAGACGGAAAGAATCTCGAAGAACAAAACTAGATCGCATAACATCGAGATGTAATGAGTCCTTGAAAGAACAGTCGATTTCTCACTCTTTTGTTATAGCCCAATTAGGCCTATTACACTAGATCATGCTGCTTAACATTTCCTTTGGTGAAGATCCCGGTCTATCTGTGAAATCCATTTTTTCCTCAATAAAATAACCCTATCATCATAACAATATTTTTCACCGATAATGCAGGTCTCACTAGCTGTGGTAAAGTTTTTTTCATTTCTTTTTCGACGGGATGAGATCTGTCCATTTTCATTGACAATATTAGTCTTAATTGCTATTATTCCTTTTAGATCTCGCCTGTGTGATTGTTCCATGCTGTAACAAGGCGCGCATGCTCTTTAATCTTCGACAACATATTTGCAATACATTTTAAAATGTGCATATTTATTTCCCCTCTCTACTCTTGATCGTTAGCTTAGATCCCACTCCGGTTAAGATTCAGCTTTTCTCGTCTTCCGAGCACCAATATGGTATCCGGTAACTGCTTAGTTCGCCAACCCATGCTGTAAGAAACAACTCAAGATTCTGTCTTTATTAAGCTCTAGGCCAATAATGCAACTTTGACATTCATCAGGTCGGATTGGTAACGGAACTGGTTCAGTTTGGCCTAGACGAATGAAAAGAGGATTAAGATTTGATGCAATTTTACCGATCTTTTTTTTTTGGTTCGATAAGCAGAGGTAGACAGTTTATTTCTTTTAGTCGTTGGCTATGCATTTGGGATAGATAGGGAATTCTCGAACTCGGAGAGGGAGGCAATAGAAGATCTTCTGAGAAGATACCCCCGTTTAGCAAGTGTTTCAGCCATTTGGCGTCCTGACACTCTAACGGGCGGTCCACACTTAAGCCATGGTTCCCAGGTGCCCTTCTGTGGACTATATACAGTTGTGCATTGGATCGTATTTTTATTCCTCATGAAAAATTTACCGCAGGAAATCATTATGTACGACCCACTACTCTGGGTTTTTTTTTTTTTGCAGAGGAATGTGCGTAGCTCTTATAGCCCAAACGTTTCTAAGGACCAGGGCTAAAAAGAATATTTGTGGTTTCTTTTTCAGCTTTTACTTCCTATACATAATTTTTGTAAATTACCTCAGCCAGCTGACTGCTTGTAAAGTCGATTTTCCTCAAGTAACAGTAAATGTTCCACCGGCATCAAAGTCATTCAGACCCCGCATACTACACATAAATGCTATCGTCACATCAACACTGTCATATTTTCGTGACTAAAGGAGAAAACTTTACAGCCTGAAGGTGTTGCGGATTGCTTGTCAGTCTGAAAGTGTTCTAGATTGCTTGTCGATAAACGTAGGAGAGATGTTTCGTTTTTCTACGCTTACTGTGCGAGCGACTTAAACATTTTCAGGAGCATCCAGTGGCTTTCAAGCTACTTAGCAAAAACCCTCAAGCAACGGCAGTATCCAGTTGCTTTACTTTATTTATCGCATTTGCGCAACATCTTTGAGGGTTTTATGGTATTACTCCCAAATTGAAGCAAAAAACAGAGATCATCTAACTCCATCGTCAGTCAAAGACAAAAAATCTCATCATACCCCACACTCTGGACTGATGCCTATTAACAAGGATCAAGGAGATGGCATGGTAATGATAATGATAAATAATCCTTCAGTTGACATGTAGTGTCTTCTAAGGCCCATTGTAGCATCTATAGTTGAGTAAGTCGCAGGAATTTCATGGTAATCAATACCAGTTATTTTTGCTACAGAATGCGTGAGAAAATCTCCAGTGGTTCCAGAGCTAGAGAGTATGTCCTTATAATCACTGGAGAAAGTAGCTTTCATAAGGGGACCTGTTGAGAACAGGTATAATACTTTTTGTTGTCGTTAAGGTTTGGTTCCATGGAATTGTATGTTGTTGCTAATACTGCTCAATTGATAATGAAATGCTGACAAAAAAAATGGAAACAATAAAGGTGTGATTTATGTGTCGTTATTAAGTTCGAATTATGCACGCACAGTCACATTACTATTCTATAATATTGTAACTGAGGTTGACCTTAATTGCAAACATGCCTGAATAACAAGTATACTTTCTAATATCGAGGCTCTACTATAAAAAGAGTGCTGAAAATATCCTGTGTCAAAAAGAATGACTGAAGAAGATCTCAGAATGGTAGGAACGCAAAGAACACGCTGTGGAACAATCACACAGAGATAGCTAGAATTCCTTGGAAATATCAGGGAATATCAGAAAAGAAAGATTTAAAAAAATGGCATTTCATGAAAAGATCGAGAGAAAGAGAGACAAAGGAAGGCAAAGAAATGCTTGAACAGCTGGATAAGCAGCGGCAAAGTGTGTCCCACCAAGTTTATGAGAAAAGCAGGTGGCTGGAAAGACTGGAGGGTCATGATCGCCAATGTCTGCTGCAGACCAGGCACTTGAGGAGGAGGAGGGGGAACAGGAAGAGGAGGTGACTGTTACTGTTTTTATAACAGTTCCTGCAGTGTTGATGTAGAGAATACATGTATTGCTGTAAGTATGGTATGACGGCACAAGAAAGATGATCAGGTAGGAGACAGATAAGGCAGAGCGCAAGGGAGAAAAAAGAAATTGAGACTCTGGGCCTAGAACAGAATTTTCATCGACCATAGTGGTGATAGGACCAAATTCAGCCTCTATCCCCCCTCTTCTCTCCCCCCCTTNCGCGCCACTCTCTTTCACTTCATAGATGAGTGAGATGATTAAAGATGCGCCTCAATGCTAGGTATGAACCCAAAATATTCAGTGTCGGAATTTTATGGTTATTGTCAGTAATAAAGCGACAAACGATGGGGTAAAGGAAGACATCATCGAAATGAAAAATAGTGTATTGCTTAAGCATGATAATGATTGAAAGGCAGACTAGAGCACGTTGTCTTAATGTATAAAAATAAAAACCTATGGCTGGTTGGATTTGTTTGTAGGTTCGTCGGGTATAGAAATGCATGTCGTTGCAAAAGGGTCTCAAATTTTGCAAATCATGTGCAAACCGCAAGGCAGGATTTAGAATGACCCTTCTCTGATTTAGTCGAGGGCTAAAGATTATCAGGGATGAAAACTTTAAAATCACCATGACGGGCAGAGCAGAAGGCAAACAATAATGAAAGCAGTACATGTTTGTCAGTGGCCAGAAGTGAGCATACCGCAACAACCCAGAATTGCCAGGGTGGTGTGAGCAGGTCAGTTTCCTCGAGGGCAGTGTAAATACATGTAGGTGTGGTTTGTGATCAGATCTACTCGCAAATATCGATGTATATACACATGTTCAAAAAGATTTTGTCAGTGAGCACGGACGGGCAGACCCTGGTGAACTGCGAGTTCGGTTGTCTCTTCCCTCCCCCTCCCCCCTTCTCCGGTAGCGCCGGGTCACTTTAGCTTGTGGAAAAAATTCAGGATGAGGAAATGTGACAGATCTATACATATTTTTAATTAAAAAGTTTGAAACACAGCAGGCAACGCAAGCTATGCCGAAAATATTCCCTTTGGCAAGTTGTCCAAGAATATATGCTGTGCAGCTTTCAACAAGAAATTAATTACCCTACGACAGAATGAGAAAAAAGAGAGAGAGAGAGAGAGAGAGAGAAAGAGAGAGAGAGAGAGAGAGAGAGAGAGAGAGAGAGAGAGAGAGNGGGAGAGGGGGGGGGGACAGACAGACAGACAGACAGACAGACAGACAGACAGACTTTGTGAAAGGCAGTACTGAATGTTACCGTTCAAACACAAGACTCTACTGACTAATGCATGATATACACTCGTTGCCATAAAATATGGATGAAATGCTGTCTTCCAAACAATCCCTCAGTGCACCCAGTGGGGAGTAGGCGTGTATGGACAATAAGCGATAGGTAAGTAAAGTTCTAATAACAGGCACAGGAATTTTCGGCACCGAGATACGACATCGCCAGGCGACAATGCCTTTATAAACTCTTCCTCACTGACATTTCCCCTGTTACAATATTGTCCGAATAGAGTTAACGCTCTAGGACACAAAGTGAAGACCACCAATGGCCGACTGTTACAGTGTTCAGAGAGGTGTAAGGTTTGGATTTAGGCTACTTGTTCCTGTCACATCCTGTTGGCTTTCTGGTTTCATTTCGTTTATTGTCACTGACTCCCTCGTCGCACATTGTCATTGTGGATTACCCGAGAGAATGGACAGATGGGAGAGTAGTGTCGGGAATGTCGCACTATTTTTTGCACGATGAACGTTTACCATTATCAGAGGATGTAATTGAGTTGTTTGACAGATGACCAGTTTATTTTTCTAACGACTACCAATTGTCATGTCTTACTGACAAGGAGAAGAAGAGGGCATGGACGGTTATGATGAAGGATAAGAAAGGCCGGTATTTAGGTTCTCATGAGCCCTTCATTACAAGGTTAGGGTACCCTCTGAGGTGGTCGATACACCTACTTTTACTTTTGTTTTTTCCCATTAAGTTTTCGACTAGAGGAATAATCATACATAATTTAAATGTGTCTCCCGTCTGCTTTCTTTATCGCTCTCATGAAATTGTACAAAAATCACAGATTTGCTGCGTTGAGATGTCTGTTTTGAAATGAATTCTGAATGTTGAGAGCTTAGGGGAAGAGCTTACATAATGTGAGAGGTAGCTAGAGAAATTGTAATTTTGATGGCCAATCCAATAGGATTAATTATCAGCACTACTACTTATAGTCATTTTACCGAGTTATTGAAGGTAATTAATATGAAATTAAAAGGGCCCATTCCCAGGTTTCAGGTAAAAGATAGTCAACGCTATCCGGAGAGAATATAACAGGTTTTGTTTTGGCGCAGAGAAAATAATAAAAATGAAATACCATCAGAATCTTTGCCTGGAGAAGTTCCCTCTAATCTCGGTTGCTCGTAAAATGAAATGTATGCAGTGAGGTACTGTTTTCACTTTTAAAGATCTTTTCATAAACTAATAATGTAACACGAGTAAGAGCAGTCTTGGATCAGCTCTAAACATTGGCAGTCCTTCAAATATCATGGATATCCTGCCCTGAGCTGCAATATGATCAGCATCAAACATCTTGCACGTGGTCAAGATGAACTTTTCATTTCCAGCAAGCCTTTTTCTTATCCTCAGCAGATCCATTACACAAACAAGTTATCATTATAGAGGCAGACCAGACTGGATTGAGCCTGTCATTTGAATTTATGAAATATTTAAGACCTGCTTAGGGCATCATGATGCAGGTGGAAAACAAGTCGTCTTAACGAAGACCCCTGACATCCAAAGGATCAGGATAACCACTTGAGTTTTTAAGCTGAAAATCAAACTGACATGAAGCATGCGTTTTTGTTCTATTAGATTTTACTACGTAACAACAGACTACTCTCAGTTATTATGCATGCGCGATTATCCGGGCGTAGCAATCTGCAGTTCCGGTAATGATTACTTCCGCTTTCTACTTTTTCTTTGTCAGAGGAATATGATTGGCTGATATGGTCTGTTACATTGGCTTTTATTGGCCAATGCATCTCCAGAGGTGAGCTATTTTGGAGCTGACCAAGACTTCGTCTATGGAGCAGTAAATTCATGTTTTCAGCGCTCAGTAAATTGGTACCGATCGCGATGACGCATTAGTCCTATTTTCTTGAGGCTGTCGAACTTCTCTCATTAATGCCGGGGAGCGTCGGTTTCCAATGGCGGCTCGCGATTCTCTCTCCTCCCCCCC
>JAWQUT010000005.1:5119645-5130662 GCA_033807755.1 Ellobium chinense
AATAAAAAATGAGCCGGTATATTTTACAACAAAGCGGAAATCAATACAGATCTATGCAAACAAGAGCAAAAACGCCGTTATTCAATACTTTCTGTTTGCATCAAATCCTCCGCAGGCTAGCAAGCAAGAAGAAAAGACAGTAATTAATAGAATGTCCACATTGCCTCAATCTTGTGAGTTGTTATGAGTAAAAATAAGATTATTATAGGTAAGCAAACGAAAGTCTCCGCTATGCTTACGTATCATTAGTGATATTTGCTGATCCATTTCCGCGGCGAGCACTCTGAAGTTTTGTTCTGATAGATCCCAGCTCTGTAAACTGTACACCCTCCACTTACTAAATTTTCTGGAAGTTCAAAGTAGCGTAACACGTAATACAATAAGTGTTTTTTTTTTTTGGACAGTAGGAGACATAGGCTTGACCGAGGAAGAAATAAATGTACAGTGTAATATTAGGCTAGATCTACAATAGAAGTGGGTTTCTTTTTCCCTCAAGAATTTAACTTTCGCGAATTTCTGTGTTCAGCTTGACTCGCAAAAATTACCTCCCGCGACAAAAGTTTTCCAGAAGTTTTCAAAAGGCAGTAAACAGTCCACAACTGACCCGACTGTATGCTATCATAGTACATGGAAAGTACGACAAGTGTTTGGATTATTAGGTCTGTCAACACATCATTCTTTCGTGCAAGTCTGACCTTCTAGCGGTAGAAAAAGAAGAGGAAGAATATAGAACAAAGATTTTTATCGTAATTCATGTAAGGACACTCTGAATTATTATTCTGCCGATGTGGGTTCCGGATTAATCATGCGGGAATCACGAAAAGTAAATCATTGCGGGAAAAAAAAACACACACAAAGAAGGAGACACTTCTACAGTAACTATTAAGCGAGTCACATTTAGCCTCATTGTATGAATGTCTCAGTCCAAAGCAAATGATGAGGTGATTCAAAGAGTGAAACTGCAAATTGCGGTCATAAACTGTAACACCGACTCTTGGCATTAATTGTAACTTTCCAGATTCTGGGGCGAAACACCGTTTGTCGAACGTTTTGAATTACTGCATTCGGTAGAATGGACCACTCTCAGTTGTTATGCATGCACAATGACCTGAACATTGCAAGCCACAAGTCAATACAAGTCATTACTTCCGTGTGTGTGTGTGTGTGTGTGTGTGTGTGTGTGTGTGTGTGTGTGTGTGTGTGTGTGTGTGTGTGTGTGAAAGAGAGAGCGTGCGTGTGCCAATGCTATAATGTAGACGGCATTATTTTCATTGTCTGTAGGCCATCTATTCTTCAGTTTCATGTTTGCTCATTTGTACTTACAGTACCTGAGCTAAATAAACTTATTGTTATTGTTATTGCTATTGTTGCTTCCACTTTTCCACTGTCAGACATATGTGATTGGTTGATATATTTGTAACAGTACTAACACGGTGGCTGTTATTGGCTGATGCATCCTTTACTTTCGGAGGCGAGATTTGAATTCGCAATCACACTGCTATTTTGTTTATGCTGGAAGTGAGCTTTATCGGACTGACTTATTAAGAACGGAATGTTGAACTTTTCAGAATCTGGTGCGAGACACCGTACAGTGAACGTTTTGAACCACTGCTGTCGGTAAAATGTTACTATCACGCTTTACCTTACACTTGCAAGAGCGGAGGAGCATTAACTGCAATGCGAGAGGTCAGTCCTAACATATCCTACCACTAGGGTCAGGAAATTCGATTTCTCTCATTGAAACTGCCGATTCTGTCACAATATATATTCTGCAAAATTTAGAAGAGAAATATTGCTAACTACGATACGGTTTACTGGCTGATACATGAAGACAACGAAGCCGATTTATTTTGGTCAAGTAAGATGACATGTATGTACAATCCTAGAGAGCAGAGTTTCAGAACAGCGTAAAATGGAAGATGAAGAAGGCAGTGGAGAATAGACATTAACGACATGTTGAAAAGGGAGTAGTGGCTACAGGGCAACTGATAACACACAGTTATGCTTTTGCAAGGTGTTGTCAAGATCGCGAGGCTCTACAAAGGACACGCCGCATGAAGAAAAAAAAAGGAAGAAAGAGAAGAAGAGGAATGAGAAGTAGAAGAAGACTTGTCTCATATTCTGTTTCAGGAGCATAAATAAAGATGCCATAGATGGATGAATCTACACTGAAACCGAATGATGGCTATTCAAAAAGCAACGTAATAAACACATTTTTGTGATTACACAGGATCTGTCTTTACTGACACTCGCTGGCATTTCAGATCTGAGCATCCATTCTGAGGAAACAAACGGTTCATCAGTTTTCCATTTTCTCATTGATGACATAGCCATGCAGGCAAGATATGTTTGGGATATCACTGAAAAAAGAAACAAAAGCTTTCAACATAGTATACTTTTCCTTATATTAATGGAGGGGAAACAAAGACCAGATTTATGGCGAGTATTTACTAAGCATGTCATTTATAATATGATTTGACTTTTATTTGGCTAATTGTCCTGGAAATGGACATTCCATTATTATTCAGCTGACCATTATGATTATTGGTTGCTTGACGTCTGTAATCACTTTGATTGTGAGTGTCCTCTATAATGAGAAACCCTCATTACTATGACAGCACATGTATGTGATTGTAATATATTAGATACATTTTATAAGAGGGATGAGCCATAGGTTGATGACGCCAGTTGCAACAGATGTTACCCAAAGGTCATACAATGGTCGAGCACTTCAGTACTACAAGATCACCACCGGTATCGTACTAAAAGAGTGATGGTCCCATGCTTTCCGAATACAGGTACAGATCTACTTCATAATTCCAGCGGCGCATCCGTAGAAATTGGAGTGGGCGATACTGGCACTATGGGGTAGCCGCAAAGTCGACATGAAAGCGAAGAAAAGGAGGAGACAGAAATCGGCGAAGAAGACGGAGGAGAAAACAGGAACATGTCACAATTAAAACGAATGGGGAGGCTTATCTCGATGCATGCGTACAGTGGCATTTCTTAGCAGTGTCATTATTTACTCGTTTTGATCTCATTCGTTATTCTTTGGCTGTCGAGAATTACTCCAGCTACCCGCGGCTGGATCCGATTATTCTGATATCGGGCTGGTCTTGACGGTCTCGAATCTTTTTGAGGTGAAGAATTTGCAAGTGATACAACAGGATTTTAAAGGATGCATCATCTGACCTCTTCTCCAAGAGCTTTTTTTTTTTTGATGGGGGTAGGCGGGGGAANAAGATGAGAACTAAAGAGAACCATATAACATTACAAACAGACACGAAAATCCGAAGCGCTAGCGTGAGTGTTTCCTTTTCGACTCTCTCCTCACGAGGGCCCTCTTGGTGGCGTGCGCTGCATGCGAGGCGCCAAATAATTATTGCACTATCCCCATCATCCTGGTTGTCTTTGTCCTTATCTGTTTATCCCAGGTCTGCATAATGTTTACCTCGCAATACCTGACGCCGCTCTGGAATTTTTTTCCAGAGATTTTTGGACGGGCGTCGGAATCGAGAACTGGCAATATTTTTATACCGTAAAAAATTCCAGCAACAGCTTACTCTTCGATCGATTATCAATTGCCCGAGATTCTTCATAATTGTATTAGTCCCGCCTGGAATCTTCTCTTGATCAATTCATCAAAGGGAGGTGGCCCGCAACATTAAGTTGGCTCTCTCTTCAGAGGAGCTTGGAAACTACATGTTTCACCACGGAGTTCCAATATGCATTTGCCTCACGTCTCTCAGTGTGTGTGTGTATGTGTGTGTACGTGCGTAAGTATGTGTGTGTATGTGCGTGCATGGGCGCGCGTGTGACTCTGTGTGTGTGTGTGTGTGTGTGTGTGTGTGTGTGTGTGTGTGTGTGTGTGTGTATGTGTGTGTGTTTGTGCGCGCGTGTGACTGTGTGTGTGTGTGTTTGTGCGCGAGCACGTATCCACACATCACTGCCATAGTAAAATTCTCGTCGCGTTATCTTTCTACTGTCCTAATCCTTCCTCAGAACAAAACAGTATGTGTCCCACCTTAAAGGTGTCACCTGCTTTAGTGCTCCTGTTATAGCTGAACAGCGACAACTTTTAGAAATAATATTATGAAACGAAATCTCAGAGTATAAGGCATCCATGTTGTTTATATTATTCATGAAAGACAAAGAGCACGTCTGTTATAAACAAGAGGTAATGAGATACGAAAATGTAAAAGAAACATTGCAGAAAGACTGTATAAAGCAATGAGATTTGAAAGTATTGTTTTGTAGACAGATCATACTTTGCAGCGGTTTGGGGCGTTCTTATACTGATTTTCGTTTATAGCAGAACCGTAATTTCGAGTAGAAGGTGACCTCCTCAGTCCCAAACATCATTACTTTAAAGCATAAGCTTGTTGGTGATTAGGTAATGTAATATAGTAAACTCTTAATTCAACTATAGATGAACACAATCCCCTGCTTAGCACACTCAGTCCTAACTGTTTTGCTCTTTATAAAAATCATTCTGGGTAAGGCTCAACTTCTAATAACACACCCTCAAAAGCTTGGTCGAAAGATCGAAAGGATGGCTGTGTCATCAGAGTTCCACTGAATACTATTGTTGTAAGATGAATGCATAATGATAAGAGTCTCAGGGCTTATCAGTAAAACATCCTAATCTCGTGCAATTTTCTGTCACATTAAAACTGAACGTAGCATATTGCGGAACCACTCACGTGATGTGGCAAAATGTCGGGCGAAAATGTCAAAGAAATTACAGCATCTGTTGAACATAAATGCCAGTAAATATTGTCTTGTTTTTCCCGAGTGCTCATTTAATGAGCACATTGTTCATGAACTTCTCCGCATGACGTAATGAAAGAGTGTCAGATATGAATGAAAACAGTGCGGTTAAAAAAAAAGATTTAGGCCATGACTCTTCACTTGTATTACAGTGGGATGATTACTGAAAATATTATAATGTGGAAATATTGTTATGTAGACTAATGCACAATAATCTAAGGAAATTTCTGTGAGCTCGGAGCCCTCAATCCACATCCCAACTCCAAAGTATTAAGTACATAATCATCAATTTGTTTGCCTATGTTCATCTGACTTAACTTCATATATTATGTAGGCTATTACAGCCTTTGCATTTGCTGTACTGTTTACTCCCAGGCACGATTCTAAAAGAGCTAACAAAGCACTGAAGCGAATTTAATTGAATCGCATGCCAAGTCAAGAACATGTTTGTGGAAGCCGTTACCTTTTCAAGTGTTGCAAAATTCAGCACGCAATTTTACTTTGACAAGCATCTTTCATCGTATTTTACTTTTTAAAATCACTAGTCAGAGCAAAATACTGAAAACCATTACCTGAGCGAAGGAATAAAGAGAAGTCGGAATTGTTTGCTTTTCACGGTGGACAAAAAAAAAATGAAGTAAAAATTGGTGGCACATAAAATGTAATCGATTCCCACAGAAGCTGCCAAGATTAGCATCATTTATACTTCCTTTTCCTTCTCCTTCTCCCTTATAGGAATTTAAGCAGATGCTAATACGTCTTGCCAACTCTCTCGCTCGGTTACTCTCACACACCATCGTGGCGGGTGATCCACTGCACTGTCGCAGCTCCACATTAACTCTATACTCTTTTTTTCTGACAAACGTTTTCCCGGAGTGCCCAGGTTCGGGTAACCGGAACCGGCAGTAAACATGGCAACTTTTGATCGTAAAACGCTGCTAGGCTATGTGAAAGCCGTGACTTCCTGGCACAGAGAGTGACTTAATAGCACTTTGTAAAGGAATCAAGAAACGCGCACGCGAATGAGGCGTTAATTTTATCATTAGGACCTTTTAACTCTGGCTCTTACAGATAGCACCCTGGCTCTTACAGATAGGATATAGACCCTGGCTCTTTCAAATAGGACATAGACCCTGGTTCTTTCAGATATGAAATAGACCCTGGCTCCTACAGATAGGACATGGACCCTGGCTCTTTCAGATATGAAATAGACCCTGGCTCCTACAGATAGGACATAGACCCTGGCTCTTTCAGATAGGAAATAGACTCTGGCTCTTACAGATAGGACCCTGGCTCTAAGGACCCAGGATCCTGTTTCTTACAGATAGGCTCTAGGACACTGGCGCTTTCAAATAGGACATAGACCATGGCTCTTACAGATAGTATCCAGAACTATTACTCTTAGGACCTAGGATCCTGTTTCTTACAGATAGGATCTAGGACCTTGTTTCTTACAGTTAGGACTAGGACCCTGCCTCTCACTGATAGGAACCTGACTTTCACAGATGTGGGTCTTACAGATGTGAGAAGACAGAAGTTAGCGTTCTTCACTGATGTGTCAGCATTTTGTTAAGGTGGAACTGAAGTCATACCAGTCGCGTTTCATAAACAATCTGATCGTCAGTACCAAGTTTAACTTTCCCAGTCCTGCGGCCATCTGGATCTGCGAGGAAGAGCTGTCGATTACTGAGGGCTTCTGCAGCGATGGTGAAAAATAAGTACGCGAAAGTTGCCAAGAAAGACATTGAATTTTATGTTCTGTTTATCCTAAACGACATCATGGTAGATGCCAGTGAAAATGAATGTACGGAGGAACACTGTTAACACACACTTTGCGAAACACAATTTCCTGCTGAGCATATTCGTATTCAACAGTCTCAGCTGCATGCGTTATTATAAAACTCACTCTAGATAACACAACATTTCTGACAACATACTCTCATTAGTTTAAGCCGAAGGCTTATTGTGTTGTCAGAGCCATACCGTAAAGTATAAGTGCTATTGGGCAGTCAGCGCGACGCTTTGAAAACAGTCTGTTTTCTGGGAAAGCTTTATGATATTTCTTGCAATTGTTGACATAAAGTTCTGTTTAGCGGTAGAGTGGATAAAAAAGTGGTCAGAACTTGTTTGTGAAATAAACATTACTTAATATCAGTAAACGACAATACAAGTCTGAAGACCAAAGTTTCTGACAAAAGTCCTCTCTAAGAGGAATTCAAAATATATAATTTAAATACAGTATATTTAAATTAAATACAAATAAAACAAACTGGGCATAACTTTGTGTTGTCGTTTACTGATATCATAGTTCTGTATTTCATAATTTTTATTTCACTTGTTCAAATAACTTTTGCTTCATAAACGGGTTCCGACTACTTATTCACTCTCTTATCTACCCGTTTTGCAGTTTTGTTTGTTTTCAGTACACAGTATACGTTAATTCCCCACGGCTGCCTTTTTCAGGAAGTCAAAGGATAGAAACACTTGTTAGACAGGATATCGTTCTCTGGCGATCTTCTGCTGCCTTAATTTCCGAATCAAGGAGTTTATTATCTTCTCCACGGTTGCTTTTCTTGTATCCACCCAAAACCTTTTGTGAATGTTTAGCGAGCAACTGCTGATCTGTTTAACGTGCAGTGGAAATATTGAAAAGTATGCTGGAGGTAAAGACGCAGGTTTATACTTAATTCAAGGGCAATAGCAAAGGACTTTCCTTCTTATTGAAAAACACCACTGATAACTGCTACAGTAACGAAATGATCCAAAAGGAGCAGATGTTTAAACACAGATGAAGGATTTACTAATGTAATTTGAGAGCTTGCGCATTAACGATGGGATCTCTTACCATCGTAAGAAGTATATTCGTTCGTCGGTGCTGAATGCTGAATCAATGTAATTCTTACTATAGTAAGAGACCCCATCGTTAATGCGCAAGCTCTCGACTTACGAAGACAGGCGTATACAACAAGTGAAGAGTGTTACAAATCCACTTGATATTTCACTACTCTCAGACTATTGATAGCCACAGACAAACTATCTCAGTGTGTTTAAATGTGATCAGATATGGAAAACCTAATCTATGACTAATTATTATATAGAAGGACAAACCATCGATATGCTTCCCATGGCGTACAACAAGGTAAATCCGGAATCAGCTGGCTCTCCGCCCATAACATCTGATAATGTTAACAGCCCGCTGAGAGCCTTGTAGAATTTAGGTGAAAAAACCTAGTCTCGGCCATTGAAAACATAAATTCCAAGGACTTGAGAAATTAACGAGTCACTGTTA
The DNA here is from genome assembly GCA_033807755.1 of Ellobium chinense. NCBI lineage: Eukaryota > Metazoa > Mollusca > Gastropoda > Ellobiida > Ellobiidae > Ellobium > Ellobium chinense. Next base: position 5,127,705 of record JAWQUT010000005.1, read on the forward strand.
TGATGAACCCTGAAACTGAATATATAACCCGATCACCATCACCGTTAACAGGGGACAAAAATCACGGCTTCCCGAGTTAAATAAACAAAAAAACAATCTACTCCATGCAACAAGTCAATGAATACAACTTTTCACTGTAAACTAAATATTTTACAAAGGCCATAGGCTAATAATGTAAATTCAATATATAAAAACTACAGGAAATAAAACAAGTAGGATTGGAAAGAAAGAAAGAAAGAAAGAAAGAAAGAAAGAAAGAAAGAAAGAAAGAAAGAAAGAAAGAAGCATATGTGCTAGAATTGCTGCTTAGTAAATGCTCCAGTCACTTTCCATTCTGGCCAATCCTTGTCTCACCTACAAGTCACTGTGTTTTTCTTGCGCCACCAGTCTTACTCCCTCTCTCATACAGTCCTGTTTGTTTTCCACACTCTTACACTCTTAGAAGAACTTAGAGGCGTAGGTAGATGTAAGTCTACTTGTACTCACACACACTCCATCCATCCATCCATCCATCCATCCATCCATCCATCCATCCATCCATCCGTCCGTCCGTACGTCCGTCCGTCCATCCGTCCGTCCGTCCGTCCGTCCATGCGCCCTCCCTCCCTCCTTCAGTCGGTCCATGCCCATACACATCATGTTTATATATGTGTATTCCATATATACACATCTCTACTAAGTTGCAGCGATCTTTTTACACATAAGTGTTCGTACCATCATCAGTGTTAAACTTTCTAACATAACAAACGGCACCTAATGAGTCGGATATACCGTGTCACCGTGTTCTATACCAAGTTCATGTTCAGAGCTTTTATTAGACCATAAGCCAATACTGATCCTTTTACAGTGGAATATTACATGAACACAGTGCAATACACCAAAGGCCTTGACATTTTGTTTATCTATGGTGCTGATAACTGGACCAAATGCATCTGCTCTATCGTAAAATAAATCCTTTTTTCTGTAAAATGGCTCTATTACTATCCCGGCTATAACACCTCATTTTCACCCAAGGTCTCAGTCTCTTTGGCATTATTTAACATTTCCTAGGGCAAGGTGACCATATTAGGGGAAGCTCCCAGTTTCATTAGCCGTGGTGAATTTTTCCTCCTTTCGTTTGTGAAAAAATGTCGAGATTGGTCATTTCATGTGACAGAATATAGGTCTCATTGCATATTTCGCCTACATGAATGTGTCGTAATGTAACTAGGTGCAGGTAGGTCACCCATTCCGACAATTTTCTAACAGGCGGTATGTTCCTTGATCAAAAACGGCATAATTACGATGCATTTTCAAAAAAGTCTGTATTTATCTTCCCTATTTACTCTGGATTGTTGGCTTAGAACTGGCTTTTCTCAAGGCTCGCGCACAGGAATATTAGCCAAAAATTACAGAAGATGTTTTGGGGAAGTTGGCTAAAATTTTAATTCACAAAGCCTAGCTTTGAGGTATCAGGTTTCAAGTATGTAGACTGTTCGCCTGATTTTCACGCGAATCATGTCTACGAGTATTCAGCTTTTCATTTGGCCAAAAACACAGTGCATAGATCACGGTTAGTGGTCAACTAGTAAACGAGATGAGAGGTTACAAAGACAGCAGTATAGTTTATATAGCAGACCGTGGATTAATTTACCCGTTTACTGTGTCATGGTTTTCAAGTGCTGATGTTATCAAATTATCATGTATTTAAAACAATTTCGAAGATTTTTGAGTTGGCCTCTGAACAATTACGGCTATATTGCACCCTTGCACGTCTGAATAGTTCAGTGCGTAGGAAATACGACTTAGGAAACCTCTTACACAGAAATGTTACTTTTGGGACCTACATATACGTCCATGCGCTGTTTGGACCTAATGTCTAGGCCTACGTGTACGTCATACTCTGTTAAGGGTTTAAAAGAAGAAGCAGCGTCGTGACTCATTTCGGTGAGCTAAACTGTGAAAGACGTCCAGCTTCGATTTTGGTCCCTCGTTATATGAAAAAGTCCACGGTTTACAATATCAACCTCACAGAAGCTGGTCATTACTGGCATCACAACTACCACTCCTAGAGTCATCAGAACAATTTGCACAACAATTATCACCACAAACAACATCATCAGCAAGCCAAATACGAGCTGGAAGCCATGGAATACTGTCATAATAAAACTCCTCACGTCACTCACCAAGGAACGTAGCGGTCGAGGCTAGATAGAATAAACATGATAGCCAAATCATATCAGACTTGCCCTATGGAATGTGGAAAAATATATACCATGATTACGCCTCATTGTATTACATCTCAGAGACCATCGCATGAATGTTGATCATAGGCGAAGGAGTTGCCCCATTTTTATTTATATTCTTTTTCACTTTCTAAGACTTTCAAGCACCGTCATTACGGTGGTGATAAGAACTCAGTACCTGTAGATAAAGGGTCTCACTGAAGTGGTTTAAGCGTGGAGTGAAGAAAGATGGAAATGTGAAAATAATGTTATAACGCGATGCCTATTGCTGCTGAAACATTCTCAATTGGGGAAGAAGTAGTGGCAGTTTTCGGAAAGTTTTAAGTTTAGACTTGAGAGAGGCCATCTTAGATTAAGAGATCAGGAAACTTTTTTTCTTGATGTAATATTGATGACAACCCGTCCCAGGTAGATAGAGATAACATATCTGGTGTTGGATTTTGGGCATTGTACTATGAGTCTTTAATAGACTTTTAAAGAAAGTAGTTTGTTTTCATCAACTGAAAGAGCACGGCGCGCTGATGTTTTATAACCATTGAAACGCAAGCATACGGATGTCAAGGGTGTCAGTGAAATTATAGTAATGCACACACCACTTGGGCACATGATGTGTTGGAAATATGTAATGGAATGTCCAGTTATCAGCTTTGGCTGAATTTTACCGTGTTCGAAATTGTGTCTTCACAGTTCAAAGTTTTTGTCGTTTGAGTCTCTCTCTCTCTCTTTCTCTCTC
>JAWQUT010000005.1:5130675-5145838 GCA_033807755.1 Ellobium chinense
GCCCCCCAACCGGCACAACATAATCAATGGAATAAAACCTTAAAACACCTCTGCGATTTTTGTTGTCCAATAGTTGATGCCCGTTCTGTCCAATTATCAATGTGGGACTACGTCCATTAAATGTTTTTGTAAAGACAAATATAATGGTCAGCTGAAGTGCATTGCAGTCCCATATAGTCACCGATTTGCTGTAAATTCCAGTTTCACCGTTGCTGTTTTTGTGTGTATCATGAAGAAAATAACAGACGAGCGTAACTGCTCAGTTCCACGCAACTCTGTCTGCAATATGTTTGAAGAGTTAATGCGAACACCAGATTTTTCCGTCCAATGGAAGTTTGGACCAAAATTGTTTTCAGCAGTTAACATGAGTTTCAACTTTTTGTTAAACAATCACGCGGACACCCAATCCGTGCCATTCCCTGTTTCTTCCTCATAGACTCAAGAATGCGATAGAGTTTCGATCTTGAGTGTTTCTCACATCCCTAAAAGGGCCAGTCGGAATTGTACACGACTGTAAACTCAGAACAGAGCTTCTTCATCGGACAGCGGGACCGAGTAAATTGACACAGTGTGATGTCATCGCTTCAGCCTGTCGGAAGACATTGGTCCTTACAGAACAAACATGCCACAGAGATGTATGGTACAATGAATGCGGAGCAAGGCCAAAGAGGGAAGAGCGTGGGCAAGGCTAAGCTGGTCGATAAGACTGGAACCGGAAAATCAAACTCTTTGGGTTTCCGTCCAACTGGTCTTTGCCTTTGAACTGACTTGATGAGCGAGAAGAAGAGAGATGAAGGGACAACGCGTTACGTATCCTCGGTCCCTGAGGTTTATCATGACATCGGAAGTGGCGTGTAAACAACCGAACTCGCTTAATAACCGAATATAAAAACACGTGAGCGGAGATTTGCTGCTTGAAAATTATTAACGAAAAACGCCTCCATAAAAGAAAATTAAAGCGGGTCTGAGGCGCATGAAAAAATAACAACCCACCAAGATAGCGTATCTAAGATGAACAGACTTATTTAATGTCGGCAGCGCCAGACAGGCCCAAGATTACTCTAATAGTTTGGCAATAGATAGAAACGGATTTGTGCTCCGCAGCACCATAATAATGTATTGCTAATCTCCCTTGGCCAGGTTCACTTTCAGAGTTTTTGCCCCGGACATTCACCTCGTGTTTATGTGGCTATGCAGCTTCAGTGGATGAATGTTTTTACAGATTGAATTATTTGCTAAAATGTGTAGATATCTTCAGACTTATTCATCATTGTCATTTTATGTATTTACGTATTAAAATCGACTAAGCTTGAAGATTTTAATTAGATTTCTTTATATTAATACATTTTTCCTTGGAGGTTTTTATCATTCTTTAATGTCTTTCATACAGTGATATTCAGACTAAGGGGAAACATCATCTTTCAACTTCACTTAAATGTCCAGGGTACTAACATCTAGACGAATGCGTTTGAGAGTTGATTGATGTCCATTACTAATTGAGAATTTGAGCTTTAATAATGAGATCTCTTATCATCATTGGAATTACAGTAACTCTGCTTGTTGAATGCTGCTAAGGATGAATTTAGCACCGATATAGTAACGGCGGTAATAATATTCCTATTTTTAATGCACAAATTCTCTAACCTATCTAATGGTAATTCGCTTGATTGGTTCTCATGTGGGCCTCATAACCATGAATTAGCTGTTTTTTAATTCTGTGATTATGTTGAGAAATTCAGAGCTGCCGTTCCTGATGTTTTGCACAGTAAGAAAGTAATCAGATAGTCTCTAACACAGCAGGGGCTATTATATATGGGACTTGACATGCATGAATGTGCTCGGACTGTTCTGAACCACCAAATACGCATTTGCGAAACCAGTCCGAGATTCGTCATTTCGCCATACACCGAAGAAAATAATTGAGAGCTTGCGCATTACTGATTGGATTTCTCTCTATTATAAGAATTACGTAAGTGAATAGGTGCTGAATGCATTTTAAGTAGCGTAAACATGCAGAGTAATGCAGTTCTTACGATATTAAGAGATCCGAACGTTAATGCGGAAACTCTCAAAATATGAGAAATCTACGGGTGTTACGTCAACCGATTCCTTCATTCCAATTGCATTTGATGTGAATGGCATTTTGATGGTCTTCGATTCGAGAAATTATGCGTATTCACTCTTTAAACACGAATTATGGACTTCCAGTTTATATCTAATATCTGCTTCTAATCATATCGTGGCCATTTTCATCCTGTAAGATGAATGCCCTCTGAAATGTGCATAGTATAACATTGCAAATGGAATCCCATTTGATCAGTATAATGATGAAAAGGTGGTGTGCCATGCCCAAGAAATCAGCTGGATTAACCCTATGAGCTCTGGTCTCCTGGGTTATTCAGCCTGCTATGTCAGATTTCTTGAGCTGTGTTCGCCCTAACCCGGTTTGCCGGCAGAGCGTCATTTTGATCATTCCCATTTTACTGCAAAACGGGCTTCATAGGGTTAAACAGGCATTTCATTTTTTTATTTGCACACGGCCCGCCCACAGCCCACGTCTAAACATCCTCAATCCAAGACAAGAACTTCGTGAGAAGATGTCTGATAAAAAAAATAATGTCGTCGCATGGAGGAGGCCTATTAGTGGAAGGATAGACAATGCTTTGATTTGAAAAGTTCTGTGATCGATGTTTGTGTGGAGAGCAGTTGTGCGAAAATTATATTCTGCAAAGATAATGGTAAAAGATAAAGATTTTTCAGTATTTCTGCATGAGATTCATATAATAGAACCATTATGTAAGAATAGGAATAGCCTTTTTCTTCTTCACTCACGCACACTTTAGCCAGGCGTGATTCAGCGCACGCCGCTTCACTTGAATATACATTAATCTGGCTGCCACTCAGTTCGCTGCTTGTTTCGTTTTTTATGTATCCTTGCTGATTGCTTTTTGATAGTGCAGCTAAAATAAGATGAAGATATGAAACTGCAAAAATTTTAATCTTTGGCCTGTCGTTGAACAAGCAAGGGCTGCGGAGCTCTGCGTAGAGTGAGATCCATTCTTCCGATTTCGGGAGTAGGGCTGATTGATTTGTCATCACTGCCGAGACAATCAACGTTTGTCTGAAACATTGCCCAACCTACAGTGCACACGAAAGGTCGGCTACAGCTCCAAACTTGGATCGGGTAACAGCGATGGTTTGACTTTTAATCTCTCCAAATATCAACATGTCCTGAACTGCCAAATGTCTCGAAATCTTTCGTCATGCCCAGAACAGTTTTGTGCAGACGTTTGACATGAAATTAAATATAGGAGCGGGTATTCCCAGGAAGAATAAAGTACATTCTACAATAATGTCACGCCAGAGAGATAGCTGACCTTGAAGGCTTCACTCACAGCTTGGGGGTTGAAGTGAAATGGGGTTTTGGGGGGNGGGGGAAGGAGAGGGGGAGAGGAGGATAACACTATCAATCTTCCGCTTTTCTTTGGGCCTTCCCACAACCGATTCTTTGACGGGAATACATTTCTCATGTTGCGAACCAGGGAAATAGAAGGGGCATCAAAGCGCTAAGAACAGTAAACAATGTGTGCCTGTTGAAATGTTGATAAGCTACGGAAGTTTACACAGTGGCCCCGGGGAAAGACAAGTTGAACCCTTTGCAATAGTTGAGGTGATTAAACAAAGAGATATAGATGCTAGTTACGTGTCTGAAGACAAGCGATAAGACATGAACCACACAACAAGACATACAGTGCATGGGCCACTAGATCCTCTAATTTCTTGAAATACTGTATGTCTGTCATAATGCCAATTTGAAATAAAAATAATTGCGTACTAGCTGAACGGAGACGTTTAAACATTACTGTGTCAGGCTAATCAAACCCCAGGCAGATACTGTGTTTACTTTTCCCTTTAGTTTGGGATATTTCATGCTTAAACCTAAAATTCACGATTTGAAAGGATCATTACTCTACTGTTTCATTCAGTAGACCAGACTACCACTGATATTTTTGATTTTCGTCCGTCCCTCCTGCATGGTGTACCGCGTAATTGTGTGTGTGTGTGTGTGTGTGTGTGTGTGTGTGTGTGTGTGTGTTGGCGGATGCAACCTTGTCACTAGTTTGCCAATCAATCAATCAATCAATCAATCAATCAATCAATCAATCAATCAATCAATCAATTCAATCAATCAATCAATCAATCAATCAATCTAGGATTGGTATAGTTGCATGGGGCTCGATTTTTTTTTACCTTAGACTTTATTTTTCTCCCATCTGTAGATTAAAAAAAAATCTATATAACTCTTTCATACTCACAAAACAAGATGAATACCAGTGGTTGACTAGTTGGGTAACGTATAATAAAAGCAGGAATCGAGTGAAAATGAACCAGAGCTGTTGAGAACTGAGTGCAGAAGAGTATAAAGTGTTATGGTGTCTGTATAATTTATGTATTCTTTATATCTATTTTACAAAATTGTGTTGTATGTGAACTGACCACAAAAAGGCCTACCAAGAAATCAAATCTGAATCTGAAAATCTGGTCAGGAGACTCATTTTTTAGAGTAGTCGACCATGTAAAAATAAAGAATATCAGATATGCCGCAATGTAATGTTTAGAAGGCTTCATGTCTGGACCCGCTCACTTCAGTGTCAGAATTCATCATTCTATTCCATTCACAAAAACAATAGTCGTCGTCCTAAGGAAAGGGCAAATTCAGTTTCACCCAACATCTGTTTCCTCAAAATGTCCTGCTGAGCCCCATATTCTGCAGAGACTGAGATCGATCACTGACGGTGCAAGTGAAATCTTCGACGGCAATACTAGAGCCATTAAACTGGGACGCTTTAAAGTGGTATTACCATTATGAAAATTGCTTCGTCCAAAATGGGAATCATTATACTGCTCTGGCACTGCCACTTTATAGCCCGAGTTCTTCATAAGAGTTTCACTCGTGAGAAAGCTTCAACCTCCATGAAATCGCACTAAACATCTGTAGTATTAATTTTCAGTGGGAGAGATGGGGTAAGGGGGGAAGGGGGAGGAAAGGAGGATGCAGACTAAGTCACATGGGTTTGTTACTGAAGATTAGGTAAAATGGAATTTTTTTTTAGATCTATTTATTTTACTGCATTTTGAAGTTTTGTTTCCGAAGAAATTATTATGTAGATTTTTTTAAAACACGTGTAATCATACGGCCTGGGGCGCACCTACTTTCAGAATGTTCACTTCGGTATTTTGGATGAAGAAATTTTGTGCATTTTTCATTCCAGTTCACCTGTCGACCTTCAGTGAAACGCAAGAAAACATTAACCACTCTGTCTAAAACACAAACAACAGAAGACGTAACGGGATGTCTTCTAGTTTCACTGGGGTCGCGGCCAAAATAGAATCATTTAAAACCTAATTGGCTACTTGTTAGTGTCATTGCTGCAGGATTTTAAGTTTGCCATTGTTAAAGAAACGGGGAGACACTTTGCACTGCACAGCGCTGCGAATGCCCGGAAAAAATCAAACCCGTGCATACAATTTTCTCCTGCAATAGCATGAACTAAGTGATATTTAACAGAAGATCTCCATCGATATGCGAGAATTTATGGTGTTGGCGCTTGTTAAATTTTTTTCTGTCTAAACTTCCTGTGCTGCGGGCGAGACTTTTTTGTTGTTGTTGTTGTTGTTAACACTTTCAGTCTGTTTCCATCAGGTGTGTAAAAAGAATTAGACATGCCTGCTAACGTATTGCCCTCGTTTCCCAAGAAAGCATACTTCAGGTCATGCCACCAGAGATTTTTTTGTCTGACCCACGACGTGTTTTAGCCATGCACTTATTAATTTTGGAAACATATGATAATGCGACCTGCTGAATGCTTTTTTCCAGCGGAAATGATGATGATCTTGAAAAATTGCGCTTCGAGAATCAACGCTACGCTGATTTCCTGATTAAGAAAAAAAGTAAGATGAAAATAAAAGTAAAATCAACCTATATTTATCTTGAAATGAATGTTCTATAATGCCATATAATATTATACATTTTATTCAAAGGGGAGTCATATTTGGCATGCACCTCTATTCTGCTTGCTGCTATCATTATGAACTCGTACCAAACATCTAGAGTTTTAATAATTAGACCGTATGTCCACAACAAACTAGCGGGATGTACGGGGTTTTAAACAAAATTCCAGATATGCTGTTGTCAACACAGCAAGAAAGCAGTCAATAATAATAAACTTTCGTTTGGCATCTTTTGTTGAGATCATAGAGAATTTCCTCATTCCCTGTGAAGGTAGGTGGTCCATTTCCTTCCTGCAAGGTAAGGATCCTGCTTTTTAGCCTCCGAGATCTTACGATCATTAATTTCTTCCAGTTCATGGCGGACTCATCGACTGGAACGATGTTTTTGGACACTTAGCATCGTACTAGTCGACCCGAACACGCATCCAGTGTGGTGACTGTAATTTTCGGAATTGAATTCTCTAGTGCACCAATCCAGAGCTACTTGTAGAATTTGCCTTGCTATCAAATAAGTGAAATGGCAAATTTAATTTGACCTTTTTTTTTTGTTTGGGTCTCTCAATCAATGTCAGTGTGGATGAACGTAAAGTGCAAAGAAAGAGGGCGAGTTCCGGACCTTCATGATTATTTCTTAGGTACCTCAATTTTCGATTTCATTTCCCTTTTTTCATCCTCATTCTGACCTTTAATCTTTAGATTCAGCCTCTTCCTAGCCCATGCTTAATCTCTTTACCTCATTGTGGACATGTTTTTTTCTTGGTTTTTGTAGATACCAGAGTGGAATTTGCTCTTGGACTGCTTGTGTGGAGATGAAGCCGTGGTCGGCGAGATGGCCAGCCAAGTGCTGTTACAACTGGTGGAGAACAGTGTCGTGGATTTCACCTTTGCTCTTAACTCAGTCCTCAACTCCGTGCCCTCTGCCAAGTATGTGCCCTTTTCTACTCCATTATCATGTTTTGTTTTTTTTTTCAGTCTCATCTTTTCATTATATGTATGTATGTTCTGCTTGTATCTTAGGTTCTAATAGAGGTTTGCAAACGAAATTAAAGGAGTGTGTCAGCTTCTCGACTTTGTTTACGAAATTTGTCTGACTTCCAGGGTTAGGCTCTGCCCCTAACCATCAGCACAGATGCTTGGTAGAGGCCCATGACATTGCTCTTAAATCATGCTTAAACCTAAACCTTAACTGAGGCTGCTTGACACTGGCACCACCTAACTGTTTGACTTCCTGCATGCGGAACATTTAAAGAAGCCTCGCCTGGAGCTTCATTTATGGTTAGGGGCAGGATTAGAGAAAAGAAAGCACACATGAGAAAGTTCCAAGACAATGATAACGTTTAAGAACCGTCTTACGGTTACTTTATCTTCCTTTACCCTTGGTTTAACCCTAACCCTGCCCCAAACCCCAAACGAAGCTCTAGGCTGAAATGTCCTGTTCGGTAGTTTAGAAGACGACATTTTGTGCGTTTCTTATTATTTTCAAAATTTGCCGGATTTCCGAGGTTCAGCCCTGGCCTATAACGTATGCCTATGAAATTTGTTGGGAATTTCGGGGTCAGCAGGAGGCAGTGTAGTGCAATATATAAAAACGCAGTCCTCTGTTCAGCCTTATCTCGTATCTCTTTGGGTAAAGGTGGAGAGAGGCATTTTACAGGCAGTATTATGGTAACATCCAGTAAGAGAACAAGACGAGAGAAAGTAGCGAGAACAACAAAAGTAGAGAAGAGAGAGAGAGAGAGAGAGAGAGAGAGAGAGAGAGAGAGAGAGAGANGTAGAGAAAGAAAGAGAGAGAGAGAGAGAGAGAGAGAGAGAGAGAGAGAGAGAGAGAGAGAGAGAATACACAAATTCATTCTAGACAACAATAAGGAGCTGAGAAATCCAGAATTGTTAGGTTGTTTTTTTTCCTCGCGATGTTAGGTACTCAGACTTGCAAAAACTACTATTTGGAGTGGAGCTGATACCATGAATTGCAATCTGGCATAACCAAAAAAGAAAAGTAAATTGTGGACTATGTTGTGGATGTGCGAGATAGTCATGATGTATCAAGTATTTTGTCTGATTCTCACCTGTTGACCTGATATCCTCATCAAAGATAGAACTGTTGTGTTTGCTAGAGCCGTTCTTTGCCGGGCTATTTGCTGCTACTCACTCGTGCGATCTGAGAAGGACCAAACATAAGGATAAAAGGGATAGAACGATAAAATTAACTTTTATTTACCCTGAAGGGATATTGTCTAATAATGCCTTGCAATGTTCTACACTTCATTCCATATAATATGTATGATATCGCCGCATTTTACAACTCGAATCTGTAACAAATTCATTGTTGGAGAATAATAAAAATGAAATATAAAATACACATCCACAGTCGATTTTTACACCAATAGGCGTGTCATTTGCAGATGGCTTTCGTCCAAAATGAGGTGGGCGAAGCGAATTTACTGTATTGTGCGCAAATTTCCTAATGAAAGAAGCATTGAGAATCTTTTAACTATTGGAAATTGAAATAAAATGACTGCCCATTGTGAAAGAATAATTATATAAGCGAAGAGTTCAGCGATCTGTTTGAATGATTAAATTAAGCTAGGTTTCTGAATAAATCCTAACAAAAAATAATTTTTTTAAAAAAGTAGACTACAGCCTGAATACCATAACGTTCAAAGCCCTAGAGGCAAGCACCATTTGTCTCATTTTGCAAGGTGACACTGAATTAGTCATACTGCCACACTGCGTGAACTGTTAATATTGAATATGATAAAAACTCTACGTCCCTGAATTTCTTATGATCTACTATCATTAATTTTATTCGTAGATGTATGTCAGTGATTGTAACGGATGCACGTATTGAATATTCTACACACAGATTACTTGGCATCCTATCCGTGCCATATGCATCTGAATTATGTTTGCTTCTGCTCTGCACTGCCAGTTATTTCTATATTTTATGTTGTCCGAAGCGGTGTGTTTGTCACAGAGAGAGAGAGAGAGAGAGAGAGAGAGAGAGAGAGAGAGAGAGAGAGAGAGAATTTACAGGTTTTTCCATCGTTCTCATGGCTTTCTTGATTCCTTGATTCATTTCATGGGCAGTTTAATCAGAGGCTCGGTTTCATTAACACTCTAGGGAGGGGGGAGGGCAGTGAGAGTTTTTTTTTGATTTTGTGGTGGTAGTGAGGTGGAGGGGGCGGGGGTAAGCTGGAAACCCGCATAGAGTCAAATAATATTGTTATGATGTCTACTTGACGCTAAAATAGTAGTTGTGATAAAGATGAATCAGTTAAACAACAACAACAAGAAGAGGAACAACAACAACAACAATCATTCGCTGAAATTGCTACAGTAGTAGTTTTTGCCCTCTGATATTTGAGTCATCTAAATTTGATCCCCAAGCTTAAGGCCGTCGGGCGATCAGAATTTGCGACCTTGCTGAAAAGCACATCTGATATAGCACAGTCACGTCACCTTTTATTCAGCGTCAATATTAGAACCTCAGTATTAAGTACTAATCTGATAAATATCTCTTGTTTATAGGTACAAATTTTTCATCCAGGGATGATTTATAATTCTGTCATTTCATTGTAAGGAGGACCTAGATAGTAAATATACCTCAGTTGTAAATACAGTTTTCTCCACTCACCAAGAGCATCCTTATATCGCGGTTCCGCTATATATACTGTTGGCACAAAGCGGGTAAACGAGCAGGTGTCGCATATTTCAGTTGTTGAATTACAGTCCGCTGGTTTTTGGACATAGCATTGTAAAGGTATGTCAGAAAGTGAGCACAATCCCCACCCCCTTTTCCCACACACACACACGCCGCACGCACGCACGCACGCACGCACGCACAATGCAATTAGTTCATAGGTTTTTTTTTTTGTCTTTACAATAAAAGTAACATAGGTATCTTTTTCTCACGATCTAAACCAAATGATCAATGCACTGCTGACAGTCGAAATTTGAGCTGGGAAACAACATTTTAGCATTTCACAACTCTTTGACAGCTGAAACTATAGATCTAGTAATGTCAGCATTTCATGGTGTCGCAAAAAACACGAAAATAATGTTTCTCCCCACCACAGTTCCGTTTATGTAACTTAAGACAAGTCTTTGTCCCTTACCTTACAACGTATTTTTGTTGTTTACGTCGTATTTTAAACATATGGCATTTGAAACAGCCATCAGTTTTGAAGAACATACTATTCTCAATTGGTAAACTCCAACAAAGCACACATCCGGTTTAAACAGAATGTAAGTGTAAATAGCGTGACTGTGTCATCAGATGTCGCTTCTGAGAATAAGAGATGCACAAGCCAGTTAAGGCCAGTTTTACCAACCGTACCAGCCAGTAATGTTCCTTTGACAAAGGCAAAATTGACATCGGAAGTAATGATAATGTTGTGCCTTGCGATGCCCAGATGAAAGAGCGTGCATGTATGAAAAAGGTCTACGCGATTCACAACACCACTTTCGAATGAGGTCGGTGGACAAGATGGAACAAAAGACTGACACCAAACTGGTGTTGATCAAATCAGACCATTACATGTTTAAAGTGACCCTTGATAATAATTTTTTGTGATAAAAGATGCATTCATTGTCTTAGAGAAGCCTAAGATTCATAAACGAAATAGTTTGAAGGAAAGAATTAAAGGATAATAAGATCTACATGTATATTGCCATATTTTGGGGGGCACGAAAACATCTTGTTTGAAATAAATTGTCATATCGGTTGACCGGAGCAAAACTCCCTCCCAGTTCATGTGATATCGAGATGGCAATAACGTTCTTTGCAAACTCTTCAAAGAAAAGTATGCGTGTAATAAGGGAGAATGAAACATTGCAGAGACCAGATCTTGTTGAAGGTAAAATGAATACAATATAAGAATGAGTGGAGCACTGATCTCATTTGTGAAAGATGACGCAATTTCGTAATAGTCAAGACGTCGTATTGAAGTACGCCGACCTTTTATATTGATATTCCATTCCGTAGATAAACGTCTGTTGCTATCGATCATCATGGAACGTCTAAGACTGATTGGCTTCCAGGGCAGTTTCTATGGGCGATGTGATTCGATTTCCGATTCCAGCTTCAGCCTTAAATCGCAGAGTCCGCTTAGACTTTCCCCCCAATTCACTCTTGCATTCGTTCCGCTATCCACTGAAGTAACTTCTCCGGAAACCCGTGGTCCGCCCTGACATTTTACCAAATAGATCTAGATCTAGTAGTCTTTTGGCTGCCTTCGGTGGCAAGGGACCTGAAATATTTTGGTACTTCTGTTTCAGTAAATGACGAGGCTCATGGGTGAGGCTATTATTTGTCATTGATAGCAGGTGATAAAAGTAGCAGTAATGGTGATGAAACAGTGATGGATGGTAGCATTGATAGCTAAGCTTGCCTTGTCTTGTATTCTACTGCTGCGTTGTTGTCAGCAGCAAAGGGGCTACTGCATTGGTATTGTTGGTAATTGCTTTAACGATTTTGATGTTTTAAGACTCTTCACCGTCATAACGTCAATAACGCTGTTGTTATTACTAAGATCTCGCTGGAAAAGTCGATGGCGGGATGAAACTCAATGACAAATACGCAACAGTTAAGGATGGATGATCCTCATGAGGTACAACAGCGAATTTGTCAGCACTGTCTGTAAGGCAGATTTTCTGTCTTGGCACAACGTGTTGTCCCCTTCCCCACCTCCTCCTCGACCCTCAGTAAAACCTGCTCTCTGACTTTGGTCATGAACATAGCTGCCGTATCTCCTGTTCAGCAAACGGGTTGTCCAATAGAGCGGAACCTTAGCTCAGAAGTATCGTTGATTCCAAACTCCGTGGGTAGATCATCTTCATGAGGATTTTAAGGCCTTTAGCAATACACGGCTTTACCAATACAGTGGTGTATCCGTGTGCATGGCCGTGAAGCGACCTTTATATACAATATTTCATTTTTACGCCCTCATTTACATGTTCCCATGTGATTGGCCGAGTGACCTTAAACTAAAGGAGACATAACCAAGACTGGCCTCGTCACTTCGGCTGCGATAAACATGGAATGCCATTAAACGACATCCGGTATTTTCGTGATAACCACTCACGAACCAAATGTACACTGTCAATAAATATTACATTCCTATCCGCACAACCATCGCTTTATCAACATCATTATCATTACTAGATCTAGTAGGTCACCCGTTCTACGAACGGAAAGGAAAGGAGGATGAAAATAAGATATTTGAGACAGATTTATGAGGAGCATAAAGTACATATGATAATAGCATGGTATGGCATAGCACTGACTGGCACTCACATGTTGACAAAAATGCCACCCTTTACAACATCTTCCTTCCAGCTTAGCTAAACCAATGCTTACGTCCGATCCGCACAAATGAACAAAGCTTCACCACACGCGATCTGAGAATGCATGTTACTGTCGCCAAATGTCGTGCGGTCTAAGAACGGAAGTTCCGGTCTGAGACGGAAATGACGGACATGACGGAAGTACATTAACACGTCGTATTCGCAATCATTAATTGATAGATGATAATTATGAATCAATTTCTGAAAAATATATACGTTTTTGGAAATAAAAGCTTAGACCACGTACAGGTTTGGTACATTTTACATACATGTGCCAGGTTTCATTCCTCTAGGTTGCGTATTAAAAAAGCCTTTGCGGGAACAACGTTGGGCCCAAGCTCCATTATTATATGATGGTTATCACTATCACCACTGCTACTATTGCGGGCCAATCTAGTTGACCGGATACTCTCTTATGGTGCACAGGATATCATGCCTAACGAGCCGCACAGACTCTGTTAACCAACAGGATGGGAATCAAAATAAACACAAATTAACAAACTGTATAGTGTATAGTGTGTATACTGGGAGATGAGATCTCACAGTAATAACAATAATAATCTAAAGTTCTTTGAGGCAAACATATGCACAGAAAACAAACAAAGAAATTTAAATGCCAGTCCAGCATCATTTTGGAAAACAGTAGTACAAACATGGATAAAGCACAGGAAAGATAAAGTCACAGGACAACTTATCAGCCCATATCTATGGAATAATATACACATATTAAAGGAGAAGTACTCAATCTGAGAACTTGGGCAAAAGCTGGAATTAATTATATTGATGATTTATTATACAATGGAGATCTTCTGACCTTTGAGCAAGCACAAGAAATCTTGGGAAGCAATGCCAACTTGATTTTCGAATACAATGCTATCCGACATGCTTATCACCACTATAAAGCGAAAGGTATAGTCCCAAATATGGAAAAAGGAACTGTGTTGTTTAAAAATGAAATATTAAAACTAGACACGAAAGATATTAGAAAACTAATAGTAAATGATGCTTACACTGCACCACATATTTTAACACTATGGCACTTAAAATTTGATGTGTTAGTCCCTGAAGGCCACTGGAAAATGGCTTTTGAAGTAACGAAAGAAGTAAGAATAAGAACCTTACAGTGGAAAATCATTCATAATATTTACCCAACTTCTATTCTCCTACATAAATTACAACTTAGAGATAGTCAACAATGCCAGTGGTGTAAAGAACTGGATACTATCGAACATTTCTTTTGTTATTGTCAGAAAGTACAACCCATGTGGAAGGAAGTTGAAAAGATAATCAATGCTTGGACAGGCAGATGTATACTACTAAAAGAAAGAGCGGTTATTCTAGGAACTGAGACACAAAAACATATCAGCAAAACAATACAAAACAGAATTAACTTACTCATTTTAATAGCAAAGATGTGCATAAGTAAATTTAAATATGGAAAAGAAGCACATCTAATCACCTTGTTGTATAAAGAAAGTAATTTGAGAGGCATACAACTGTAAGAAATAGCACCTTTATTAAGATTTTACTGCTCTCTCTCTCTCTCTCTCTCTCTCTCTCTCTCTCTCTCTCTCTCTCCTCTGGGCTCTATCAACAGTTCTTGAGGGGATCTGGCCACGCCGCTAGTTTCAGGATGCCAGTAACGTTAAAGATAAATGAAATAATCTGAGGAAGTCATACTATGTCACACCTCAGTGACCTTAGATTAAAGGAAGAAAAGGAAATGAAAGACATGTGTAAATCAGTGAGTGTTTGATTAACAGATGAATGAAAGGGGAGTGGGGGAGCAAAAAACAAAAAAAAGGCAATGATGACTAGAAAGTCAAATTGTTCCCAGATTGTTCCAAATTCATAGTTGCAGTAGTACTTGTGAAAAGAATTATCTTTAAATATCTAAGTAAATTTGAAAAATATGGAATATCAATTATTTTTCACTCGCACTATTTTTTATCTTGTATTTATTTATTTATGTATTTATGTAATATTAAGTATTATTTACACTTACATTGAATATATTTGTTCTATTAATGATTCTGCGGCCAACATGACATGAATAAAGTACCCGAAACTGACCTGAGGCACATAGAAAATGTACATATGAATCACCCTAGCACTCTTTCTAACTTTGACCATCCATAATAGAGGTCCTTTGACAAGAGTAGCTACACACACGATCTCTCCTGAAGAGGTCAGAAATATAAAAGATGATCTTGTACTGTCAACTGTTGTGAAAAGTTACCGTGATCTGTGATTCAGGTCCGCTCACAGTCGACAACGCAGAGATCAGTGTACGTTTCTATGTAAAATTTGACCTGGTCAAACCGGTCCGATACATAGAAACCTTTAACAGGCACTTGGAATGACACGCATTATAAAAAGTATGTTTATTTATTTATTTATTTACATATTTGTATCTATATATTCATTTTATTTCCAGATTATATTCTGTTAATGGGATTTCTGATTCTTATTCACATATATGTATACTTCATAGCTGCCAAGTGTCCCGTATTATACGGAACTGTTCCGTATTTTGGTCCATAATCCGTAAATCCGATATCAGCTCAGTGAGTCCGTATTTCGAAAACCCGTTCTAAACCCGTATGCAGTGGCTTTTCGGCAACGCAATATTTCAACGTCCGATGTGCCTTTTCGGCAGTCGACGGTAAAGTTCGGTAATTGTGAATTGCCGTATGTGAACCGGATGTTTCTACCGCTCATTTCTGGTTCTGCCAACTACCTTTGTTCCTTTTAATTTGGGATGTTTGAAACTTCGCAGCTATTTGGTGGAACACACCCCCCTCCC
>JAWQUT010000005.1:5147041-5165762 GCA_033807755.1 Ellobium chinense
ATCTGTAAGTACACTTTGACATTTTATTAGTCGAAATGCAGTTAACATTATTGTATACTTGTAACATTTGGTTACTGTCGCTGAAGTATATGGTAAAGTTACAAACTACTTTTACAGAGCTCATAGGTAGGCGTGCTCGAAGTGATGTGTTTCGCCGGAGAAGAATAGATCTAGGTTTATTGTCCTGGCCCTGTTAGTTGCCTGGGGAAAGCGGAGCCATCGGGTAAAAGTATTCCTCATTACTGAAGTGGAATGAAATACAAGATGGATCGCAGGGAAATGGGAGAGGGGTGGGAGCGGCAGTGAAGTTAAGATGGGATAGGAGTTTTACATTAGTTAAGGACACTACCCTGCTAGTCTGTCTTAAGGTCAAGGCTTACATCGTCTGATTTCCTCGAGTGATCGTGTCACGCAGCTGGACCACATTTGTTGACCGTACGCTATTGTGATAGACTAAGACTATAGCCCTTGCAATTTGCAGGTAAATAGAGGATCCGCGTCGGGGCAGTGAGCTCTTCGGTCTTCACCGTGATTGGGATCAGTCCATGAAATAAAACACTGATGAGGATTCTCTTTCTCCTTTAATAGCTCATAAAGAAAGCACTGTTTTTAGACCATTAATATAGATTGTGGCAGTTCCTCACATTTCTTAACACTGGAAGTCAGCTGTGATGCCTGTGAACACTACTGCGTCCAGTCACTCTTTCAGTGTAAACACCGTATGCTATGAGTACGTAGGGAGATGAGCTTTTGGCGCATCATTCTTGAACATGTGAAAATCAGATGCTCCTCATGACTATAGTTGCTTTTTTGGTGGACTTTTAGAGAGAAAAAAAACACCATTAGTATGGGTTTCCCTTGTCAAGAATTAAGTGGGTTGGATGACGTAGTTTAGCGAACACGTCATAAGGTCAAGTGGTTTAGTGTAAGTGGGATGGGGAGTTCCATGTCGGCTATCTCGTATGAGGTAAAGCAAGGGTATCTTATACTTGTGTGGATGAGAATAGCGGTTTGCCTCCTTGCATCGGCACTGCATTGAACTCTTGTTGAATCCGGAACTCCGGCAAATTTCGTGGGTTAGAACACTCTCGCCTAGAGCTTGGTTTAGGGTTAGGGACAGGAGTTAGAAGTAGGGTTAAGGAAGAAGAAGCGAATTTGGGACATCCCAAGACATTATCATTGTTAAGGAAATCTCTTATGTGTGCGTTCTCTTTTCAACTCCAGGTCTTCTCCCTAAACACGGATAAATGAAACACGAACGAGAATGACGAGGGAGAACGGGGGGAAGATGAAAATCTGTAACAGGAAAATAAACGGAAGTGTGAAAAATTTCAGACCATGAAGTGGCGAAATAAACTGGGGGCATATTGCGGCAAGAAGCAGTGGTTTTGTAGACAAGAATGTTATGGAAAGAGCAGGAGGAGAAAATGCTGAACATAAATAACTGATATTCCTGTTTGTGTTTTATCCCTTTTGCCAGGTTCTTATCAGGCATAGTGAGAGCAGTTTATGGACTTGTGAACTTGCAAGCACTGGCTGTA
Organism: Ellobium chinense; assembly: GCA_033807755.1. Taxonomy (NCBI): domain Eukaryota; kingdom Metazoa; phylum Mollusca; class Gastropoda; order Ellobiida; family Ellobiidae; genus Ellobium; species Ellobium chinense. Next base: position 5,148,583 of record JAWQUT010000005.1, read on the forward strand.
CAGACAACAGGGAAGACTTACAGATGCCCGTACACGCTGCGGTAAGTGTGTACTCGTGTTGTGATGTGAAATGTTTGTAGCAAGAAAGCCAAGGATGCTAAACTGAGCAGAAGGTCACAATCTGGAAAATGGCAACCCGGTTAACTGCAATATTTGCTAATAACGCAAAGCTATATTTATTTACCAAAGTCACAGGATAATTGTTATTCTTTTAATCGCAATTTGTTTTATGTTCCCCAGAAATTGCGATTAAGTGGACGTGAGTGTACCTTCATTTTTCGTTGGTTTTAAAATGTGTTAACGTCCCAAGGAAGTTGGCTTATTAGCCATTAAAAGAAAGTGCACTTTCTGACTGCAGAATAAGCGTTCTTGTCATCTTTTGGCATCGCCTTTGCGACGTCCTGTGTTCGCAAAATTCATCCCATCATCTCCTTCACCTTCTATGTGTACCTCCCCTTCCATCCCCCTTCCCTTCCTTTCCAAAGACAAAAAAAAAACAAAACCAAAACCAACGGCATTAATACAGGAATCCCTTGCAGGATTCCGGTTCAGTGCATGCCAGACTAATTCATCTGAGCTAAAGATGAAAAACAAATCCCAGATAAATCGTTCATTGTCGTCAGTAAAACTAATAGCTGTGACCTAGTTCCGTCTCACTGTCCTGTTTCTAATATTCCTTGTGTTCCAAAAACAGTCAGGCTACATCTACTGATACTAGAACAGGGGTTGCTGCTTCATTTAGTTCGTCAGTCTAGGGGTGATGCCGGAACATGGTGTGCCACCATATGATCGCTATCATGATGTTGTCAACCTTCCTGCATTTGGGTTTTTTTATTCAGATACTTGGGTCTTTGTGCAAGATAGGTCACATATGATACTTATGACAATAATAATGCAGTTTATAAGACCTCTCTCAACTCCCAGGAGAGCATGCAGTGTCGTGTTAGTAAAGGCGCTGATCAATTTCATATTTACAATATTTCCACTGCCTGTAGCCATTTTATAGACAGATGGTCTGGTGAAAGTGTGAACGTAATGCTTTTCAAAGGCACTTGCAACATGGCGTGGTCAGAAATCGAACCTACAACCCTTTGATCTTAATATCAACGGCATAACCTTCGGCTATGCGAATTCGTACTAGAACGTTTAATTGCGTATTACGCCAGTAAGAGAAAGGTCCAGTGTTCTAGCCATTATCTTTTGTGATATTTCCAGCAGTCAGCATACAACTTCAGTGTCATCCACGGGACGCAATAAAAGCCCACTTGATCCTGAATGAACAAAATGCGAAGCTTTGATGTATGATAACATGAACGGAGAAACAGGTAAACTTAAAAACGGAATCAGTGCTTGATAAGGAAAGCTGAGAAAAAACAAGGGAGAAAGTGATTGTCCATTCAACATAAACCATCTCTTTCATGAAGTGAGTTTCTACTTGCGGATATCATGCCTGTGCTCTGCATGTACTCGACATCTCATAGCGTAAGCAAATTGAGGCAATTTTAGGAGCAGGAGATTTATGTGTGATCTTTTAAACCTCAGCCACTGGCTGGGCGTCGGGCATTAAAATAGTCGACGTCATGTGGAAGGCATGTTGCATGAACGGGCATAATGTTGGGACGATATGGTGTAGCCAGCAAGCTGTCCAGTAATTTACTTCTTCATTTCGGAGCATACTCGCCTCATATCACACGCCAGCCTGTCTATGAGGTCATTTCCAAATTATCATAAGCCGTGGCAGGTCATTTTTGAGACTAATCTCCATGGGTCATGTAGACATTATGCATAGTATGTCATTGTAACCGAGGCACCACGCCATCCTGTCGATGAGGTTATTTCTAAAGGATCAGAAGGCCGTTGCAGGTCATTTTTGAGGCTGTTCTGCATGGATCACACTGATTTTATGCATAGTACACGTCACGCTGACAGTGGCTTCACGCCATTCTCTCTTTGAGGTTATTTCCAAATTATCACGAGGCCGTAGTAAATACTTTTTGAGGCTGTTCTGCATGGTTCTGAGATGTTATGCATAGTAACTGTCGGGGTTTCAGTGGCATCATTCTTATGCGCCAACAATTCGTGAACGTCAGCAGTATAACATTCAAGTTAGTTGTCAACTGCAGCAAACGAGCGTGGTCAGTGTAAATGATCTGACTTCCCACAGGCTGGTTTCTAATCACCAGATACTCATCTCTGGGGATGCTCGAGGCTCGAGTCGAAGCTGGCCTCATTAACCTCTAACAAGATAGCTTAATCACTGCCAGGGTGGTGTATACGTCTTTCATCCAGAACACAATAACTTCACCAGTAAACATGGACATCGGCATTGTTTCATGGCAGGATTTTTTAAAGCTCTGCTGTCACCAAAAAAGAAAAATAAATGTCATGCGGATATCTTGGATGACGCTGTGGGAGGCAACCAAACATTCACGATCATTTCCTGCTGTGTGTGGTCCCCCCAGTCAGCTTCCTTCTTTCCAGAAAGCATGTAGATCTATGCATGTTGAAGAAAAACTTCGTTTCAAATTTCGCTTTTGACTTTTGGTTATCATAGGAAAGCATATATTTGACAAAAGAATTTGGAAATCTCAAGCCATGAGTGACAAGATTATGTATACTGTACTATATCGGACTCCTGCCTTGACAGTAGCAATAAGAATATCAGTTTGTATATTTAGCTCAGAGAACTTCCGGTTGTACATGAACAAGTCTAATAGTTATGGTTTTAACAGTAAATTTCTTTGCTCACTCATCCAATCCACTCTTCCATCGTTCGCATACTCCCTTATACTCTTTTACACTTCTCTCTGTCTCTCTCGCCCTCTCTCCCTCTCCCTCCCCCGCCTCTCTCTTTCTCCCTTTTCCTCTCTTGCCAAAAGGAAACATTGAGCGGTTGGCTGATATATCTGAAACCTAAAGATCGAGCTAAGATGTTTATATGGACTGTAACAGTTGCTGTTGTTGTGAACTTCAGACCGATCCCCTGTAGTATGCAAGTTCGATGACATGGCGGCAGATTGACCTGCCTGAAGGTCTATGAAATTCATGGAAACGGTCACCTACTTCAAACTCACATGGAATTTACATGTTCTGGAAGACCTCATAGGGAATTAGATGTGTGGAAACTTTATTAGAGACACCGACTCCTCATTCTTTATCCACTGCGATGTCCTAGTATAATTAGAAGACCACATCGGTCAACCAGTGTAGCTGGGCGGTCAGTGACCACCGGCTAAAGTGATCATTTGAGGTCTGGAATGGCTATGTATTAAATTTATTTTGGTCCTGGGATGTCTAGATCTCTGCTCTCTTCATGGTTGACTCTGAGAGAGGTGCGCGCGGAAACCCTTTGTAATAAAGAATTAGGGGAAAAAAATCCTGCAACTCTCGGAAGGAGGAAACGAAACACCACTGCCATAAATACATATGGTAACGTACATAACAAGTCAGCGTTTTATTGGTGCGGGAATTGCAAGTCTTGTGCCAGCATCGGTCCCTTGACATGAAACCGTAAATTCAGTTTAATTGCTACCCCTACTCTGCTAACTGAAGAAAGACCTTTTGCTTACAACTATGGGATGCCGAGACACATATGCTCGCCTTGCTTAGAAGTACCCTGTCCTTCCTACCTTTATATGAAGGGTGAGATACTGTTTAACAGGATTTCTATTCCCAGTATCTTCCGTTCCTAACGTAACTGGATTGTGAAAAACAGCAAGCTCTGGCCACATCACGAAAAATGACTTGCAGGGCAGATCTCCTAAAGCTGTTCTTTTCAAACATCAGTTTCTCCCCTGGCATCCATTATCTCAAGAAAATTATAGCTTTGCGACCAACCTTGACTTGACGGAACAAGAAAGTAGTGATTAAACTTATGAGTAATATAAGATTTGAGATTATTGATAACCACACCGAGTGAAATGACTGAGAAGATTGATCACTTGCATGATGGAATGACGTTAATACTTTCTGTTTTATAGCATCTGCGAGACAAGCATCCATTTTGAGCACTCAGAAAATAACATTTGACAGGTGCTCAGCCGCCTTTACACCTCTTTAGATCTAGATCTCAGTGCGTGTTGGTAAATGGCGCCACTGGTTGTCATAAACTTCTTCCAGACTGTGCTATATTTTGTCGGGTTCTGTTACAGTTTCAGGTTTGTGCTCTTTTGTTTTCAAGAGCTGATTGACTTGAATTGTCAGTTACGTTGTTTTAGTTATTCAGTGGTTGTAGAGACAATGACATCTAGAAACATTGAATCATATTTTGCTCAAACCTAGTCCTACATTTGCACCACATTTCATAAATATCATTGGTGACTTTTAAAATTATCCCAACAAACAAACAAACAAACAAACAAACAAACAAACAAACAAACAAACAAACAAACAAACCTTTCTCTGCGTAAGCAGTGACGCACATGGCTGGCAATACGATTTTAATTGGATCGTGTTCTGAATTGGATCGTGGTAATTGGGTCATGTGATGTCTTCAGAAATTCACACGTTATGTCAGACGTGCCGGACCGCGGATTCTAACCGACAAAAACCGACTGGAGGCGGCAGAAGACCAGGCAGTTTTATGTCAGACTGTCTTGTATTATTCTCGGTCAGACAATTCTGATTCGGTCCGGCGAGACACAGATGCTTATAAACAGAATAGCCGGAAACACCTAAAGGGACAGGGGTAGATTTTGCTTCACAGCCTACAAATAGCCACATTATTTTTATCAAAAAAAGTTAAAACCGAGTAAATTTTCCTTCTGCCTGACCGTTTCTAAGAAAACGCTGCTGGAAAGTCCAAATTTTCACTTTCTACGAGAACAGCTAGCAGATGATTGGTGCAGATGCATGTGCAAACTGTCTGGACCAGTCGTCGGCTGGCCTGTCTCCCTTTATGACGTCACACAACACCAGTAATGGCTGCACGTGCAGAGTGAAAATTCCGACATTCGTGCCGTGTTTTCTCAGAAACTGTCAGGCTAAAGGAAAAATATACACGGTTGGAATTTAATGAAAAAATAATATGGAGCAAATAACTTCGCCTGTCTCATTAAGCCCTTCTTAATATATATAAAAGTCACATATTTATGGGGAAGACATGCTTACTAAACAGTGGATTGCGTCAACTGGAAATGCCGCGCAGGTATTCCAGCGATAGCGTCTTAGGGAAAGGTGCCACTGGGATTTGGATGCAGTGAATTATGTCATGAAGACTTCATGAAATTTTCATTCTCATCTGTCTCATGCTTAAGGTAATGGCCCGGAATCCTATGAATAAGATTTCACAAAGAGCCTAAGAAGCGTGTTACGTACACCGAAATACCGGACTCTGATTTCAAGTTATTCCGTTGGGACGAAAATGCTCACTGAATAGTTGAGAGTCAAGCCTTCGTTAGTCCTCAGTTCGAAAGAAATTGTTCTTTAATGGAGAACGTCTAATCCGATAATTCAGTCACTGGTTCCCTGTGACAAGATTGCGAGGCGACCCTTTTAGATCAGGTTGTCTTCCACGTTTTATTAGGCATCACGAAGACATCGCAGCAAACCCAACACACTAGAGACCACATACAGATTTGACCACTGCAACAGAGACTGCTACTCCTGCATTGTCCTTACCGTCATAAGCGACGCTGCTCTAGCCGAACAGACAACCAGAACAACTAGCATGCAAAACCCATGGTCGTCTAGACCGACGGAGGCCTCCACGGAGCGTGCGACTGTTTGTTTCAAAAGCGAGGTAACCTATCAAACTATAACATCTGGATGAAGAATATGACAACCAGTGGCGCCATTTACAACCACGCACCTAGATCGAAATCTAAATGTAAACACTGTAGGTGGGGGAGGCTGAGGCGCTGTTTTTATTATTATTATTATTATTATTATTATCAGCAAATGCACAGGTTGTCAGTCAATGCCCTCTCTTTCTAGATTCAAGTGAAGATTAACGGTAACATGAAGCGCTTAAATCCGTCAACACAAAGTTTTTTTTTAGGCCAAGATCTATTAATGTTGATGATGCCAGTTCCAGCTCTAGCTTCAGCTACAGTGAAAATAGTCTTTGAAACTGGAATACAAGGTGAATGCCCTTCAAAACAGTGATTAAACAACATTAAAGATTGTCATAAGTGCTAATTTTGCACTTGCGTCTTAAGGTTCAAGACAGACAATTTGTAGTCAGGTCATAACACAGTGCTACGCGAAAATAAGCATTACAAAATTTAGAGCAGAATAAAATGTGCAGTCCCAGTTTAGAGAATTTGTGTATACATTTTAATGGCATTAATACGATGGACACACGAGCTCAAGCCTATTGCAACATCAACCCTATTCGAAAAAAACTTAACTTTAGAAAACCCTAAAATCTGTGTTGTGTTTGTCAGCAATACAACATGGGCACGTGTTTTGCTCCCGTGCGTTATCTCGCAGGAAAGTGGGCGCGGCTTAGACGTTAATTAAAATTGAAGAATCTTCAATTTCACCGGAAGTAGAAGCTCAGTAACAATGGTGGCCACCATCTACGATTTCAAATTTGTTAGTGACACTTTTTGTCAGCGGCCTTGTGTCGGAAGAGAATACGTCAATAATTAACGGTGATATGTATGCTAATAAATTAGGCAAAGACAAAAGTATAGCAAACGCCATTCGCAGGTCCACGCACTCTTTTCTTGCTCTTCCGCATCAGTCGCAGCCATAATTTCTTGCTCAGAGACATTTTCGTTACTTAGTATGTCTGAGGGACTGCCCCTTCCATTTGCTGCTGTTATACCGCCGGGGACCAAACACGTGTAGCCCAGGTCTATGGAACCTTCCAAGCCCTGAAAAGCACTCTGACCTCACTTCATCATGTGACTTATCTACATGTTTTTCTCCTCGTATGATAATAGTATACACGGCGTCGTCTGTTTTGCACGATTTTAACGCTACGTTATCACAGTTTTATGAGCAGGATGTAGATTTACCAACCATTCTACGCCCACATGCTTTTCTTGACATTAAGCAGAAATTTTTACGATCAAAGAACCCCGCTGTATTTCCAAGCTAGTACGTATTTATGATGAGGGGGTTTATCCGAGCAGTATTTTTTAAAGCCAGTAAAATAATGTTTGTAATGTTATGGAATGATATGTCCTCGTCTCTGGACGCCAAGAAGAGGCCAAGGAGTTGATCGGGTTTCAACAAATAGTATGACATACTTGTGCTTGGGTCAGCTTATGGAAGGGATACACACCATCTCACTGCATTTACCATTTGTTAATTTATTTTTGTCTTTTTCACTGCGCTGGTGCACTGCTCAATAAATAATAACCGCTGAAAAGGATTCCAATATCTTTCTAAAAAATCGGTTAGATGAACTAGTCTAGTTGACACCATTCAAGCGTTTAACAGTATGACACTGAATGTTTTTTTAAAATTTATTTTGCTTTGCTCCGTGTCTCATACATGTACTCTCTGGTATCAAAGTTTTTATAGCATGGCTATCAATTTTCGTTAGTAGGCTAAAGGTGTAAACTCGATCTCCTAATTAATTAAGTTCAAAGACAGCTTGAACGTAACAAAGAACTGAGGGTCACCGAATGGCAGACTTGACAGCGTAGCAGGGTATTTCCCCCAAATCTTTTTGTTCATCATTCTTCAGTACTCCCCAAGGAGTTGGGCAAGTCTTACTGTGATTACGTTTGCTAAGAAAATATTAGTTGAGGCATGTGAGTTGCATTGGCCGGACACGAGGCTTATTAACGGCTTTATTAGTATTATGAAGACATGTACTGGTTGTCATCTTGACTCAAGTGAGGATTACCTGTAACATGAAGCTCTAAAACCCGTCAAAGCATTAAGCTTTTTTTGTCCTAGATCTAGACTATTATTGATAACAAGGTCGTTTTATTAATATAGATAATGACGCCAGTTCCAGTTTGACAAACATGACAAAGATATTTAGATATTCTGTTTAAAAGATTTGTCATTCATATTAATCCTGGACGAGAGCATCAGATCTATCCACTCAACGTCTTCACTTGCTGACGCACTTAGGGGAAAATGTCACAGGTTATTTGTCAACTATTGTGACGTTGAGGACGATGACATCGAAATATCAGGGTTCATCCATGCCTGTCGCACTCGCTTGACCGCAGTTTTGAGTGCACGGCATTGAACATACTTGGACCGCAAGGTATGCACACCGCCTGCACATCCTCAGAATTTCCTGACCTGGAGCACAAGACAGGGAAACTTATTCTACATGTCCTAGATCTAGTTTACAATATATTATCGATTACAGACCCCCTTGCTAGAAAAGTATCTTTGCATTGCGATTTACAAGACAGGAGACTTTATTCCGAGAGCGAGGCAACAGGTCTTTAGAGGCAGACAGCTCCGTCTAGCAATCTTTCGGCCCTTTGACTTCCTTATACTCTCAAGGAGCTGGGCTACACTTGAATCATGACTACCAAGTGTCTTTCTATTGGCTTTTGTTTGATGCTAGCCATTCCCTCGCCTTCTTGACTCCGAACTTTTCGCGGCAGTGAAGATGGACAATGTCGCCGAATACCTCCAGCCTCCAGCCTGTGCTCCATAGTAACCTATTTCAAGTGCATGTCCAGCTCTGTGAACAATGTTTTATTCAGGCTCTTCCACGCTGTCACACTCGCTGGAGGGAAGTCAGTTTTGTCTATTTTCTCGTCTGTGAGATGTAGGAGCCCCTGGTCAATTAACAGTGTTGATGATATGAAACCTTCGCACTGCGTGTGTGTGTGTGTGTGTGTGTGTGTGTGTGCATGCATGCGCGTGCGCTCGCGCGCGCACGCAAAGTTTTCAGTATTACTGCTCATATATTCCATGTAGCCGAAAATACTAGTTAGAGCTGTGTAATAACATCTTAATGTGTATGCCTTAAAATTTGGTTTGTTTTTTTTATACTCCATCGTGTGCGGTGTGACTTTCATAGCCAGAAACGAAAAATGCAGTAAGCACAAGACAAATAGTGATATCTTCCTGGCCACGTTGCCAAACAAAAGTTATTCAGGTACTTTGAAATAAGCCATTCTATGTTTTACAAAAAATATAAATCAGCGTTCATCTGGCATTAATGTTACTGGAAACATCGCTGCACATGTGAACGAAGACTACACGTAACATGAACGGTTTCACAAAACTTCAGGCACCGCTAAGATTCATCGCGGGATTATTCCACGAAAAGCGCGCGGAAGGTTCTCCAGATGTTTTCAATGGTACGTTTTTGAATAGACCGTTCTTAATTAGTCTGCTTCTGCAAAACTCACTACCGGTTTAAGCAAAAGAGCAGTGTGATTGCTTCATCAAATCTCACAACCGTAAGTAAAAGATGCCTCAACCAAGAAAGCTCAATATAACAGACCATATCAGCCAGTCTAATTCTTCTGGGAATGAAAACATAGAAAACGGATGTAATGATCGTTGATATTGTAGCTTGCAATGCCCAGATGACCATGCAAGTAAAATGACTAAGATTGATTTATTAATCCACTTACTTTGTTATTTACGTTCACTCATATGAGCAGTATGGAATACGTTATATTATGTACAACAGTATATTGTGTCCCCATACATATATTTTTCTTTAAGTTAACAAAAAAATTATACTTTATTGATTTATTTAACAGGCACTGTTTTGAAATTTGAGTAAGGCTCACCTAAAACAACAACAACAACAAACAAACAAAAAAAATAAACCGTCTTATATTATTATCCTTGTTCTTGAAACAGAGTGAGGGTTCGCGCATGAACGATGGAATCTCTTACCTTCATGAGAATTATGTTAACTCCGCATGTTCACTGTTACTAAGGGTGCATTCAGCACCGATGGGCTGATGTAATTCTTATGATGGTAAGAGATCCCAACGTTAATGCGCAAGCTCTGAGATGTTAAGCACACAAGTAGCGTCTTAGCATGTCTTAAGGTGTCAATATGTACGTACCTACTGTGACTTACAATGCGGGTACCTGTTATATCCCTAATTAACAGTATCTAGTCCGATGACCTGATTCGGTTGACCAGTATAGCATTAAATCGGATGAGTTTTCAATTCACGCGAAAAAATGTCGGGCGTGTTGGTTTCTCGTCAGTATCATTCTCAGTTACCCGCGATGACACTTCAGTTATGAAAACACTTCTTTGCTTCTCACAGCGATATTTACTTAATCGAGAGGGCCATGCACTTTTGCCTTCCGCAGGAGACACGAAGAGACGGTAGTGGGGAGAAAAAAAAATGGTGCATAAAGAGGACCATAAAAAAAGTGCATAGGAAGGACATACAGTACGTAACGACCGACTTCATGTTTAGAATGGCCGTTGAGTGTCTTGTTGAAATATGTCCTTTATGACATTGTAAAGGCAAGGATACCAAGGACACCCGTAATGTTATACATGTGCAGCAGCGTGGCCGAATGGTTACGGCGTTGCACTCAAGAGCTATGGTCATGGGTTCGATTCCATGTGTCCTGGCGAAACATTTCATACCACATTTTCTCCAGTCCATCCGTCCGTATACTTGTTAGATCTACCTGGCTATAGGTAGTGAAATTCAGTTGAAAAAAGCATATTAACGATAGGGTCTCTTACCATCGTAAGAATTACATTAGTACATCGGTGCTGACTGCACCGTTAGTAGCGTTCAGCAAGCAATTAATGTAATTCTTACGATGGTTAAAGATCCCGTCGTTAATGCGCAACTTCTCAAATATCAAAATGCCAGCGAACGGCTAGTGTGGTTGGCGGCGGCACTATTTGCTCCCTAGGAAGTTGAGACTACTCTTGAGTTATCTGGCCTGTAGGGGTGATAATAATGTGAAGTCGCTTGAGCTGGCATTGACCTGGATATGAGACTTACAAACCTTATTATTCTATTAGGTATTGCAAGAGCATACACACTACAGCACCGGAGGACAAATTACATAACTTCGCTGAATTCAAAATCCAGTAACTTAAAGAGTTAAAAAGGAACTGAAGTAAAATTCTGGACTCATTATCGGGCGGGTATAATCTACGCTCGAGTGATTTTTTACTTTTTTTTCCATAGCAGCCGAACGCGAAAGCAGACACGCAAGGGCATAATTATGTAGTTGTTGGACATTTCTCATACCTAAACAGAGGTTATGCTTTCGTCACAGCGAGAAGAAAAAGAACTTTCAAGATTTAAAAAGACGAGGAAGAAATCAGTTTTGCGAATTGCTTTGGATTCCCCTCTCACAGCTTTGTAGATAAGGTGCATTTTTTTTGTGAACACTGAAAAAGGTGTTCAATTTTCTCGTCTCGTCTCCCATAATTTCTTCGAGAACAGAAACTTCAACTTTTAAGAGGCTCCGTCGTGTCGGAGGTAATGTAAACCATGAAATGGGCATAAACAAACGCTGAGGCTGCACTTGGCCCGCCATGGCGTTTTTATCGACCTGACGGCAGACTTCTGTTATAATACCGATTATTGGGCGCATATTAATTATTATTCATGATCATATTTGTTCACGGAGGCCCCTGTAAAAGTGATATGTTCACGCACTCTCTTACTCACATAATCCTCCCTCCATTTTATTTACTCACTCAGTCATTCCCTCATTCACTTACTCACTCACTCATTCACTCACTCACTCACTCACTCACTCACTCACTCACTCACTCACTCACTCACTCACTCACTCACTCACTCACCTCCCATGCACTGACTGACTGACTGACCGACCCAGGCACGAACGAACGCCCCCAAGCGATCACTGACATTTTAACATTACAGTAAGTAGCTCAGAATTGAAAACGTTCAACTGAAATTTGACGGTGGTTGTTGTCGACCTCAAACTACATGACCTCCGCAAAGTAAAAATGACATCAACCATGAAAATTGATACCGGATTCGTGCCCACTAAATTTCGAAAGTATGTTTTGCCAGTCCTGAAAATAGGGTTGAATGCAAAATAACAATACATCGAAAGAAAGAAAAGCGGATATAATTAGATATGAAAGCAAAAGAATATCTAAATAAAAAGAAAATGGACTAGTAACAATAGCAACACCAAACAAACAAGAAACTAACAAAAGAGATCCTAGAAAAAATAAAAACGCATATAATGGTGCTCGAGAGCAGTCTTAGGAACGAGCAAAAACAATAATTAGTAATAATGCGTGATACAAACAGCTTACGGTCTTACCACATAAAATTCTCCAGAAAATTCACTTGCTTTCCCATCAGCAGTTGAAATGTTCCGTTTCCTTGGAAGTTATTCAGTTGTCTTTTTTGTTGTATATATAACGTAACTGCTAGCGGCACGCAGCTGTCGACAGTATGCTAACTTGCCTCTTTGACACAAACAGAAAATTCCACCTGCGGAACTTTAACTAAGAACGATGTAATTTAGGAAGAAGACAAGTTTAAAAGTTTAGAGCTAGAATGCCGCTTGACGTAAAACAGCAATAAGATTGACAAAAACTTAGCCTCCCATGGTTTAAAAACAAAATGACACCATGCACTCATTCATAAATAAATGAAAGCTGGCTCAAGCTCCGGGTTAGATGCTCTGTGTATATGTAAATGCTATAATTTATGTCCTCGAGTTAAGGCGTTATCAACAGATCATGCATCGTGCTCTTTTTCCTGTTCATATTTAACACCGCACTTCTTTTTCTTGCTTGAACGGGCGTCACAAGATAGTAGGGGCGGCTCACTTCACGTCACAGATTCACTGCTGGTAGCGCCACAAATGAGGGTGAGCTCGCGATACGCCGCTCTCAGCTCACCTTGACGGACGCGCGTGAACTGGAGTTTGTTGGCCAGAAAACAAGACTTTGACTACGGGGATGGCAGTGTTTGAAGTAGATTGCTTTCACGTGTGCCCTTTCTTGATAGATTGTTTCACAACAGCAGCAGCAATAACAACAACAACGACGACGAAAACAACAGCAACAGCAACAACAACAACAACTACAAATACAACAACAACAACAGCGACAGCAAAATAAATAAAAACAACAATAACAGCAACCACGACAAGAACAACAACGGCAACAGCAGCAAAAACAACAAAACAACAACAACAACAACGATGACCACGACGACCGCGGTGGCGACGAGACGACAACAACAACAACATCATCATCAACAACAACAACAACAACAACAACAACAACAGCAGCAGCAACAACAACAACACCGATGACCACGACGGCAACGACGACGACAACAACAAGATGAAGGACAACATAAACGAAAACAACAATGACAACAACGACCAAGGCGACAACAACAACAACATCAAGAGCAACAACAACAATAACAGCAACAACAGCAGCAGCAGCAAGGCACTACTCTGCCGATTACATTAATGCGCCGTGTTAGGTTGTTCTCAGTACTGGCCTGAAACTGCAGTAAACAACAGAATAAGGAGTCACAACTTATCGGTCTAAGCGTCTATGATGTAACGTTGAATACATGGAGACGGGCTTTATCGAAGTTGTTATCTTAATAATTGAGGTGATGAATATCACTTAAATTATATTCATTCCTGCCAGCCAAGGACTCCTCCGTGTATTCTATTCATCACTGAAATGTGATTACATCAAGTACCCAGCATGATCTTTTTAAGTTTAATAATATAATACAGCCATTACACTGAGTATGATAGCTTCCTATCCATAAGCATAACATTGATTTAAATTTCAGATTTAGACAAAAGCCTTTCATTATGTTTTTCAGATATTTTCAGAATTGCTATCATTACCGCTGACATATTTTGATTGCTAACACATGTGTTCTATCGAAGTAGAAAGAGGGTGCATTGAGTTCACACGGGTGAAGATAGGTGAAGAGGAGAAGCGTGCAGTTTCGGGCGTAGTTATCATCAGGAGCGGATTTGGGGATCGTGGGGCCCCGGGCACGAGAAAAGTACGGGACCCCCTTTCTCATCATATGAAGAGGACCGTTTTCGGGGCAGACTAGCAGCAGGTTCAGCAAGAAGATGAAAATTCGTCCGGCTTCTTTTTCTGTCTGTCTGTCTGTCTCTCCCTTCCTCTCCCTTCATTTTCTCATCATAGACTTTTTTTTTTTGTTCTTCAGCGCGGGCCTTCCTCCAAGAGTGGGGCCCCTTCAAGTGCAGGGCTCTGTGCACATGCCCATGGTGCCCATACCTAAATCCGCCACTGACTACCACAGTGTAGTGTGGTTGAATGTTTAAACGCATAAATCAGCTGCTGAATTTGTCACTTGTTCGCTCTTTTGGAACAGATTCTGTCTACAGACTCTGCCCTAGGTTCATTAAGTTACTTTTGTTACGGGCTAGGAACAGTGCTGGGGTAAAGCGTGAGTTTTGACGGGGAGAATCAATGTAGTCTGAGAAGTAAGCGGGTTGAGAATAGAAGCTGAAAACTGGTCAGTCGGAAGTTATCTAAGTATGAGTATTGGCTATTTTGTGATGTGAAGAGGGCACGGGATGGATGGATGGATGGATGGATGGATGGATGGATGGGCGGGCGGACGGACGGACGGACGGACGGATGATGGATGGATGGATGGATGGATGGATGGGTGGATGGATGGATGGACATGAAAGGAATGCCGATTTGTTTTATTTTACAACACATGAGAGAGAGAGAGAGAGAGAGAGAGAGAGAGAGAGAGAGAGAGAGAGNGAGAGAGAGAGAGAGAGAGAGAGAGAGAGAGAGAGAGGGGATAAGGAATTTAGGCAGGTCATGCTGGCTGAGCGCCGATTGACAAAGGGGATCAAGCCTGTCCTCTGACATATTTCACGGAGCCGAGACCGCCTTGATTACCGTATTCATCAAAGCTGTTGCCAGTAACGACATCACAGAACGAAATTATTCTTTTTTTACTGTAATCATTGGAGTTGCCATTGATTAATACAATAGCCAAAAGTAATCCAGATTTCAATAATCCGCATTCTTTTCATGTAAATCACAACGTGATTTACGGCAGTCATAAATGGACGTTTTGCTTGCAATCCATTGTGGTATCAAGCCTTGCCATCATCTTGTAACTTTTAATAAGCCATATTCTCGTATATCTCTATCTGCTGCTGGCATCTAACGCTGGCATCTCATATTATCGTAAGAATTAAACTGGTGCATCGGTGCTGAATGTCCTCATTAGTGTTCAACATAGAGAGTTAATATGTAATTCTTACGATTGTAAGAGATCCCATCCTTAAAGCGCAAGCTCTCCAACACCATGAAACTACGACCAGGACTCATGAATATTATAAATTATAGCCAGGAAAGTGAACTAAGTTTCGACATTAATTTGACGACTCGCTGCAAAGGTACGCTGTACGGATAGAATCTTTTCAATACGTCTGAGATAAACTTCATACAGGTCTAGTTTTTATCAACTTTATGCAACAGTAACCCAATGTTGATGTCTGGAGTGTAAGAATTCGAAACTTTTGAGTTGGTTCGATACCCTAGGTGACAGCTAGGGAAGTAGTTGTCATATTATTTTCTTTTCCATGCGCTGCATTGGCTATCTGTGGAATTAGATTTACTTGAATGGCAGAAATTTTTATTGGTGATGTCTGTCGCTGAAGCTGTAGTCTATAGGAACTCGCTAGCAAAGATGTCGCTCGTAAGAGAATCTCTGAAATCAGAGAATGCGGGTGTCTTTTTCGAATTTTTTTTTTTTTGGAGTGGGGTGGGGTGGGGGGGGTGAGTAAAGGGACACTAATCTCTAGAAGCAGTTTGCATAGAAAAATCAGAATCTAAAAACTTGGCAGTTCCTTTATGTCTGTGGTTTTTTTTCTCTTCGTCTGCCCTGGACATTCTCTTCCTGGTCTAGAGAGACTAATGAGATTAGATATAATTATCATTACAGTCATAGGCAGTTCGTCTGCCTCATTAGAAAAACGTTTTTCAGGAGAAGAGAAAAAAACTGAATTAGAGGCGCAAGAAAACAGTGCTAATCTGAAGCTCTGGTGCTATTTTTTTTTAACCAGTGATTTTGTGACTTGCTTTGTTTCATTTAATGGACAGATATAGCTTAGTCTGCAAATTGCTTGTCTCTGAGATGGGCAATCGGCCTATGACTGGCGCGATAGGTATGCATGCTTATTTGTAATAACAGTTTTTGTCCACTGTTAATAATGATACAATATTGTAAACTAAATTCTGCGTGATATCGCAGAGAATTCAGAAAATGTTGTGAAAGAGAGTGGCATGTCTCCACTAGGACAGCATTAATGTAATGTCCATTTCAGCGAATTTGAATATAGACAGCTTCTAAAAATGTGCCCATTAATATAGTGTTAATAACATTTATGTAAATCTACAATTTTGCGCCTGCCTTTGGTATTTGGAACTTACAAAATGATGAGCATCATGGAATTCTGAAATTAATTTTCTTTCTCAACGTGTAACAGGATTACTTTGTCCTGATTACATTCAATTAAAGATGCATTTCGTCGTTTCGGAGTGAAAGTCCATTTCTAAGGGAAGACAAATTTATTCCCATTTATTCCGGCAATCACGCCCTGAGCATTAGGTTACAACTTTCTTTCTGGTATTTGTTTGTAAGTTCCTGCTACTGAAAAGCCAAGACTGTGATCATAGGGTCCAATGAAACGTGCTTCATGCAAAAGAGGTTTATGTCAAGAGCTGCTCATACTCAATTTGTTTTAATCGGCATGTTTTTGCTCATTAGCCTCTGTTCCTCTAACCAATGCCTGTCATGTGTCTGCATAATCAATACTCGGTATTTCCAAAAAGGGCTAGTGAATAAACCGTAGAAAGCAGAATCGTGCTATGCCAAGACAGCGGGTGCTTTCCCAAGTCTCACGTCCTGTCCCATGTAATCCACCCATCGGATCATTGACCGATGGATCGGTCGGTCAGTCAGTCGGTAACCCAGTGACCCGCTCCTTCTGGCTTCCGGCATTCTATTCCCTTTGCAGAAAAACAAAGGGCAAGAGGAGATAATTGCGGTGATAAGAATGATGGATGGTTATGGAACCTAACACTGATCGTTGCACGTGTGTAAACGATTTCACGGGCTGCAATGTCGTAACTTCCTTTACAATGGAACCGTATTATAATTATTATATAAAAATGTCTTCAACAAAGTCTGTATCTCTTCACTCGTAGGTTGTTATTACCGGTTTGAATGGAGTTCAAATTACTTATATATATATATATGATATATGATATATAT
>JAWQUT010000005.1:5181588-5192819 GCA_033807755.1 Ellobium chinense
GGGGGGGGGGGGGAAAGCAAAATGATGAAAAGTCATGACAATCATATTCTTTCTACACATGTACACTGACCAAACCAAAACATCTCCAAATATGTTTTGCAAAGTTTGCAGAAGATTTCCCAGTTCAAGATTTGATCTCTGAGAAAGACATTGACTATTTTGATGAAGTGTTAGTATTCAGCGGGTGTGGTTCACTATTTTGAAATGAATTTTTGTATTTGTTTGCATTGCTCTAGTGCAGAACTCTGCAAAAGCTAATAAACAGAATTGAATTGACTTGATTCGAATTTTGTCACGAAATTGTCAAAGTGGTTGGATCGTCTGTCCGTCCCTAGAGCAGATAATCCCAAAGATTGCCAGGTAAATTGAGGGATCTCAAGCTCCGCCATGCATTATATATAGACTACAGCTTTGAAGAAGAAATATTATCTTGCTGATGTGTGAGAGAGATGCCAGTTGCGATGGACAAATCCTTTCCTCCAGTGTTGACTTTTGAAAGGATCGTATTGCAAACGAATATTGAGAGAGAGAGAGAGAGAGAGAGAGAGAGAGAGAGAGAGAGAGAGAGAGAGAGAATTTCATGACAGTGTAACGATGGATTCCGATCTCAGATGATCACCGCAGAAAGAAGTTATCAAGTGACATTGAAAATGTGATTTGCGGAGGAAAAACATATCACTGCCGGCGTCGCCCGGGAATGGGGAAAGGAAAGAGCAAAGAAACGCATGTTACATCTACACGCAATCACACTACCCTTCTTATGACAAAATCATTGTGATAAGATCGGTCAAGAAATTTGGTATCATTATGCCAACTTGGCAACCCTTGTCTGCAAACGTCACGGATTTATCTGGCCAGTAGGTGACATCTGTGCGCAGCCAGCCGCATTAATAATTCCAATGGAATGCAACGGTGGGTGTTTCCCTAAGACTTTGTTTACGACACAAAACAATTTCAAAAATATACCTCAAGGTCATTTTGACTGATAAGACCTGGAAAAGGACCACCTTTGGGACCAAAGGAGTCTGCATACAAATTTTTATAGAATTCTAGGGGGAAATAGCAGCGGAATGGCACTTCAAAGAACGAATGAGGTTTTAAACTTTAAAAAAAAAAAAAAGATTAGAAAGCTGTTTTCCTGTGGCAGCGCAGGAAAATGATAAGAATTGGTGACACCCAGGACCGTGAGTGCAGACCCCGCTATTCTAACAGGGTCAGGATACGACAGACTCAATTTCGCCGTAAGTGAGCGAGTGTTTGTCAGTGGTTTAGCAAAGAAAAGGCTGTAGGGAAAAGGTTGAGGTTTGACGAAATCGAGCGCTCCACACAAGATAGTGCCCATAGTATAACGACGAAAACGGATAGAAGTATGGGTGACATGCTGCATTTCGCCATATCTTAATCCTTTTCTTTTTCTTTTTAAGAAATGGTTTTGTTTTTTCTTGGGCTCAGATTGGCATACTGCCTTCATGTGTCCAGTAATTGTGCTGAGGAATATTTACTGTGAGCTTTACAATTTTGAAGGATGTGTTTAAACAAATGAATCTTCTTATCTTATGAAAAAACTCGTGAAATTTTGTAACAGCCATATCTCGACTATTTGTGCACCAACCAACCCAAAATTTTGCATACACCTTCCTTTTGGTCTGAATGTGTTTCTTTTGATAATTTCTTCGCCTTACACGGTCCGTAAGTATTATTTTGATAATTATGTAAATCATCTTTGTTTTGTGAATACTGTCCCACTTGGGTGTTTTTAAATGGATCATACGTCATTGGTTTTTGCTGTTCGCTCCTGAAATGTTTACTTCCGGTCCTCGAGGTTGAAACCGAGCATTTGTATCAAATGCCGGGTCGAGAATATGTACGCAGCAGAGTCGATCGTCAGAGTGAACATAATCATTGGTACGAAAAGGAGCAGAATCAATAGAATGAACATGACTTTGGCCGTGTGAACCACCACTGCGAATACTGGTGCTTTCCGATAGAAAGATGCAAGTCGTAGTCTTGGCTGTACCAACACTCAACAGCCAAGAAACGCTTCCTCCCATGCACATCGTGGGAGTTAATTTCTCCACTGATTTCGTCATTGTGTAAGTCATAAACCGACCATAACTGGTCCTTTAAAAAAAAAAAAAATTGGTGGGCTGCGATGTTCCTGATTGTCTCCGAAATGTAGAAAATGGTTTTCCCATATCTAAATTAACAAAATAAACTGTTCCATTTTTTAAATTGACGTTTATGTTCATGACGTCACTACTATTATAGTGTATGTAGCCAAATTGGTGTTTGTGAGGCCAAATTCCTCAGATATGGCGGGTTTTTAGAGAGGCTTGCGTAGCTTTTGTTGTTATTTTTCCCAGCTTCACCGATATGTTTACACACAATGGCGTATGTGAGCACAATATTTACAAAAAGAGGAGCGGTGTTAATGTTGTAGATGTAGTTTGATCTTTTGTTTCGCACGATAATGCCGCAAATTTGCGGGTGCTTTCACTAGTTATGTATACAATAATGCAATCATTCGTTGGATTTGTTCAGCAGCTTTTTGTGTTTACTGTATGACGGACCTCTGGGAGGTCATTGCTACCAGCAACACTTTAACTGATCTTTTCTTTGTCAGCTGCAGGCGGATCTTTGGTACCACATCACTGTATCCTTTCCTTCCCCTTTTCTGTGTTTAAACACTGACAGACGCTCACTCACGTTCGGCGAATTCGAGTTTGTCCGGACAGAAGGATGAGTAAAAGCACCAGACTACCTGTGTTGTGTCTATTGTTTCATCTGTCGTCACCACAGAATACAAAATCCACAAAAAGGACAAAACCGACGGTTGACGTCACAAAAACCGTGCCCTATGCAACCATGCCAGCACTTTAGTAATGACGCTCGCATGTGGTGTCGATTAGTCAACAAGCCAATGTACTTACAGTTTAAATGAGATGTCCACGCACAAAAAAAAGAAGGTTAATTTTTCGTACTTCCAGTAATTTGTTTTATAATGGAACAATGTCTTTAGGATTTCAAGTGATCACATCAGAAGAAAGCGTTAATATATATATACTCACTGCTGGCTTGGGTGATCCCGTGTGTGGCTTAGTATTCTAATACTTACACACTTACAGAGCGTACCAAGGTCTGCAAATCTACATATTATTGCGCCACAATACATTGTAGAAATGAACAACAATCTGCTGTCTTTGTAATAATTTTGTAGGTCACAATCAATCTACACGGCTCAGGATATTATTGGCTTTTTGGAACACCCAGAACTAGCCTCTGTACCTTTTGTACGTTTTTTTTAATGCTGTGGTCGCCGCAAGGTTTAGAGCCCCCCCNCTTTCCCCCACTTACCCCTATCTACACCTCACCCCCATGCTCTCCCCTGACCTGAGACTTCTGCTGCTTATGTGCCTGTCTCACGTAGGTGCATTTGTGTGCGGATCTCTGTGTGTATGTGTCTGTCTTTCTGTCTTTCTATTTATATGTGTGTGCACGAGTATGCATATACTGTATATCTGTCATTATCAGCTCCTTAGGTATGCGTCTTACTTTTCTGACCTAAATTTCCTGTGAAGGATGAAAACAACAGTATACCTTTTCTTATCTCTGTGAAGTTAACGCCAGAAACGGAACTGATGTCACAGAGTAGGAACATTGGTATTATAGAGATTATTTCTTAGGATCTGAGAACTGCTACTAGTATGAACTGACCTGCATCTAAGCTTTATTAGGTGCCACAGTAATACAGTCCAGCAAGGATTTTAGCACGTTAAAGCCCTGGACTGTGTATAAAAGAACTGGGGAGACAAGGTGGGACACTTCACTAATCTGAATTCAATGCACGATTTATATTGTAGCCCTCTTTTTCCAGACTTTCAGGAGTAAAACATTTCATACTGTATAGAATCTTTATAGATAATTACTTTACTTTCCCCCCAGACACGGTGGTAAAGAAAACTAATATGAAAGGAGCTGGTAACTGAAATATGAAAGCAAGTCTCTCTGTCAGTTTGGCTTCCGATGGTAAGGATCGGAGGGACGGCTACAGTGATACTAGACGAAGAGTAATACTGCACAAAGGCAGTGATGATGCATGCCAGTGATGACAAGGTGAAGGGGTGAAGAATTCAGATATTAACTGAAAATGAAAATGAAAGTAGAACTTGTGTTCATCTCGTAGGGAAATTAGTTTTTGATGTCATACAGTGTTACACATCTCATTCATAATACAAACACATAGTATAGTAGGTATACATTATTATAAATACGTTCATGAAGAAACGCATAACAAAATCATTGCTGATCGCCCACGATACAGCGCCCTGGTCTCCCCCCCCCCCCCCCCCCCCCCCCCNCCCCCCCGCGCCCACTCCTACAAGCTCTAAAGCTAGGTACCCATTTACTCTTAGTCGAATAGACAAAGTGGAGTGAAGTCTTTCCCACACCACAGCATGAACCGCCTGGCCCACGAGTCGAACACACATACCTTAGACCTGACAGTCTTGAGTTTCTGAGTACCGCTCACAAGCGCTGCCTCCCACATGAGCTGAGCTTCAGTAATATAGCATCTTAATTTACTTCATCACTGATTGGACACGCTATCCAGCCATTAACTCCGCAGTTCCAGAGCTGTGTCATGTACGATGGTCCAGTTTACGTAAATACAGGGTGTCACATAAAAAACGGGACACGCTGTTTTCGCCACATCTCTAAGAATTTTCAATTAAATAACAGGAAATTTTGTGACAATTAATATCTGTTTATGCATGACCATTGATGAAATTTTCATAAAGATCAACCGAAAACTTTAAGAATAGTAACAATTCGCAAAAAGTAACTCAGAATGAAAATTTCAAAAATTTATGTTAAATTTTGTAACGTCAAGTAACGATACTATGCAGACACAACATGATGCGTTCAAGCAATGGTTTACTCATTTACATAAAAAATTCATACATTACTAAATAGAATAAAATCAAACCAGTAAGTAAAAATTTACAGAAATAAACAAGCTGTCATAAGACAAGGTGACAATGAATTAAGAGAGAACATGTTCCAGGTGTCTTCCTCTTCTGGCTGCACACAACTCAAGGCGGCGTTTGAAATTGTTCATGCCACGTCTATAGGACTGGTGTCGGCCACTATGTTTCGCGGTTCCCGGACACTTGGCCGACGGACATTTGGCCGACGGACACTTGGTCGAACGGACACTTGGCCGACAGACATTTGGCCGAACGGATACTTGCCGAAAGGACACTTGGCCGAACGGACATTTGGCCAAAATTCATTACTACATATTGTTATATTCATTCATCTCGGCACTTATTTCTCTCTCTCAGAGAATGTGCGAATGTAAGTTCTCACTAAATTCATTTATATGTTGACACGTACAGCAATAAAGAATTATGCTGTAATAACATTGGTCAAAAGAACCCCCCCCCCTTCCCTCCTGACGAATGGCCCCACTCAAACCAAAAAAAACAAAACAAAACAAATCTTCGGCCAAATGTCCGTTCGGCCAAATGTCCGTTCGGCCAAATGTCCTTCGGCGAAATGTCCGTTCGGCCAAGTGTCCGTCGGCCAATTGTCCGTCGGACAAATGTCCGTCGGCCTAGTGTCCGGCCACGATGTTTCGCATCTCATTTCGAATATTGTCCTTCAGTTCCTCGAGGGTTGCTAGGGCTCCAC
Source organism: Ellobium chinense (assembly GCA_033807755.1). Taxonomy (NCBI): domain Eukaryota; kingdom Metazoa; phylum Mollusca; class Gastropoda; order Ellobiida; family Ellobiidae; genus Ellobium; species Ellobium chinense. The sequence continues at coordinate 5,187,280 of JAWQUT010000005.1, forward strand.
TGTACACATTGTCTTTCAGAAAGCCCTAGAGGTAAAAGTCCAATGGACTCAGGTCTGGGGAGCGAGGTGCCCACACATTGTCGGTTTTGTAGCTGATGATCCTGTTCCCGAACTTCGCTCTCGGCCAGGCAGGAGAGACGTGTGAGGTGTGTGCAGTGGCTGAAACCACACGTCACATGTCGGTTTTCTCGTCTCTTTCCTAAGACAACCCAAAAGAGCCTCAGCACTTCGATGTAGCGAGCGCTGTTCACCGTCTGGATTACTCCATTTTCATCGTCAAAAAAGAAGGGCCCGATGATGCCCTGGCTGCACATCGCCGCCCACACTGTGTCCTCTTATCAATCTTACTTAATCTTACTCGACATGGAAAGGTTTTTCAATGATGTAGGTTGGTGGTTGGCTCCCCCAGAAAACACAATTCTTTTTGTTTACATATCCCGAAAGGTGGAAGTGTGCTTCATCGGAAAACAACACTGCATCAATCCACGCTGGGTCAGTCTGAAATTGCTTCTGGACCCAGGCAGCCATTTCCAGTCTGGCCCTAATGTCCGTCCGATTGAGCTTTTGTTTTAGGCTGAGAGTGTAAGGCTTCTTTTTCAAATCAAAGCGCAAGGTGCGCCTCACGCTTTCACGGGAAATGGGCACACCCGCCTCCTGAACGCGACATCGCAGGAAGGTCTCAGGAGTGTTCTCAACGGAATCAAGGACAGCGCGAATATTCCCGGCAGATCGCACTTGACGGGGTCGACCTGAATGGACTGTGCTGTCTGGACCTTTTCGATCGAGGTTTTCTACAGTTCCTTCCTTCCTAAAATGCTCGACTCATGCGTACATTTAACTTCTAGACTAGACTAGGTGAACTGTACCGGCAGGCAAACTTTTTCGGAGGAGAGCTCCTGTTTGAGCCATAGAGCCTGTTTTGAAATACGTTTCAACAACAAAAATTTTCTTCTCCTTCGTCCAGGTCATATTGAAAGAAGCAAGGGAGATGATATTTTAGAAATTAGAATTGATTTGAGTCAACAACGGGTTCATTTGATAAAGACTCAACATCAACATCCGTTTTGGGCACAAATTATTCACATTTATGAAATGGCATACTCATATAATGTGCGCATTTAGATGTGCAAAAAATGTATCGTTTTGAAACTTTCACCATGAGTCATGCATAAAAACGTCCTAATATCCTGAAGATTTCATAAATATCCAATAAAAATTGTGGATTTTATAAAGAGAACTGACTGTCCCGTTTTGTTTTTTTTTGTTTGTGTCGAAGTCCGTTTTTTTTTATTTTCGTGGTAACTGGTCTCCATTTGTGTCACCTTGTCCTCTTATCAATCTTACTTAATTTCATAAATTCCGTATTGCTGTCATGATTTGTAGTACGACTATGAAGCACTGAACTGAATCTCCGAATGAATTGTGGTTAGTAGCAATTACCAGACTGAGTCGTGCCGACAGTGTCTGACATGTGACAGCCGATAGCCAACCCCATGTGGAAATATGAGCCAATCGTTCCTTAATCAGTGGTGTGATGCGATGTGCCATTATGTCGTGTCGTCTGTCAGATCATGGCAGGAAAATGACGTCTATTATCTCACGATTGAAATGAGTACATCCTTTAAATTAAGGGCAGTGTTGTAACTCCTGTTTCTTTCCAGCGAAGGACGAGATGAATGACACGATGGAAGTTTTATATGTCTCACACAGACTACTGTACTGGTCAAATTGATAACAGCCTTTGAATTCGAATGCTATAGATAAATGCTGAAACTCTTTAGGACAGCCAGAGTAGGAGGAAACAAGTCCATTCTCGCAAAGCTCAGAATCAAGGAAAATTGGTTGCAGGACAGCATATTAAACTATTCAAGTTGATTATTTTGGGCATAGAAAGACATAGAAAATAGTTTAGATAGAATAGTCCAAGGAGGAGAGTTCCAAGGCAACGTGGGAAGGGAAGACCAAAAAAGTTCTGGAGAAAAAAATCAACGAAGACATCTTGAGCATGAGGATAGTTTATACAGAACACTGACAACAGAAGGGTTTTCTTAGAGGCTGTCAGGGTCGCTGCGCTCTGTAAAGTACATGCCACGTGAAGAAAGAGAAACGTATGGTAAACTTAGTGGGTGAATAATATTACCTGGGGAACAAAGAAAAATAAAACCGGAACAGGTTGACTAGCAGTTGGCTAGAATAAAAGAAAGAAGGGCAGGCAGACGGAGAGATAGAGAAACCTTTGCCGTTAGTCCAGATAGTAGCCAGTTTGAAATTTCTAAGTCGTTGCAGCATCCCACACAGAGATTGGGGAAATAACAAGAGATAGGCTATAATAACTCCTAGAGCGATTACGATTCAATTTTTCCTTGTTTTCGTTGAAAGCGGACATTTTAATGAGAGTGCAAAGAGAGTTCTCAGTTAAGAAAGTATCCTTATGAGGTCATTGGTTAATACAAGACTTAGTCTATCTTTAGCCGCTACCGAAGAAAGTACAACCATACAGCCAATGTGAGTGGAGCCCTGGTACCGGAAATACTTTTATGTTGTGATCACTTGGCAATCTTTCATGAGGCTGCTAATCTAAGCTCAGTAAACTGTATCGATACACCTTCCAAACAAACATCCATTTTATTTCTTACTCATATATCATACATCGTGATTGTTCCATCTTGCCTCTCATGATGATGCATCGTTCATTAATGAGCGGGGTTGTCCTGAGAGAGCGTTGGCCTGAAAGTCATTTGGCCACGGGATGCCTTTTTAGTAGAAACCTCTCCACTATTGACCGTAAAGAAGCCTGTATTATTGTGCAATTTCGTCAATGAAAATTTTAAACAAGAGAGAGGCCTTCTTGCGACACCGAGGAGTCTGTCATAAATTTAAGATGCTAGGCACTCTGGCAATGTTAATTGCGAATTTATTCCTCCATCCCGACGTGCGTTCAGTTGAAACCACTGCACTGTTGACTATTAGAAGTGCACGTGCACTCTAAGTTTGAATCTCTGTTGTGAACAACAATAATAACAGTGTGTGCGAAGAAGGTGGAGCGGTTTGGATGGCTGATATCGAACTAGTCTAGATGCGTCCACGTAAATCCTTTGATCTCATACGTGCGACACAACTGAATTGAGTCGGGTCCTTTTCGGTTTTTAACCTTCCTGGTATCGCTGTCGTGAATGGATCGATTACTTTCTTTCTCTGTCTGCCCTTTCCACTCTTTGTGTCGCTCATTCGCTTCAAGAAAAAAAATCATGATCACCGATCAGCTGTCAGTATTAAACAAAGTAAAGAGAAATGACGTTCAGTTGCTATTTTGACCTGTCGCTCACATAAGTTTACTGTAGATGGCAGATTTGCCGGCGGATCTCGGGATGTGTCGCATATTAGTGGATGGACTGTTGAGTTTTGGGGATGATAGACTGTTAAGTTTAGAGATAGGTGTCATCATACAACCAGATGGATAGACGAAGCTGTTGGAAATACGAAGGAAGTTGCGTTTAAGCGGAGTGGACTGTACATTTACATTTAAAATTGAACCTTGAGAGACTGCCTTTCTCTACTCTCTGTTGTTATGGGCCATAAAAGAACCAAATTCTGAGGATTCATAAGAACGCTCTTGCCTTTTGTGTTTCATATTGGCAAAATGGGTTTTTTTTTGTTTTGTTCTTTCGATTTTCCATTAATTTGGATATTAACTGATTTCTGCTGCCCGCCGCGGTCCAACTGTTTTATGGTGAATGAGGCGTTCATCTCTAGTGCGTGTGGATATGTTAGATATCCTACATCTTTAACCTCTTGGGCGTTGCTCTTGACCTCTCTCGCTTTGATAATGTGATCAGCAGACAACAGTCAGTGATCATGCTCTGTTTAACTGGACTCGCCGACCCTGTCCGTAGTTAGTCGAGTATATAGATTTAAAATGTGACAGTGAGATGCTAAGACAGCTTCAACAATGACTGACCTATAAGCGGTTAAGAGGAAGAAAGTAGAGCAATTTGCGCTCCCTGACGTCTGAAGCGCGTATTTTTAAATACTGTACTGAGTTTTCCAAACCATGATTTTCACTGACGTCCTTCGCGTGATTTTCAGTGACGTTCGTAGAGGTTCCTTTTGAATGGATTTTATAAAATGTTGATATGCACGTGCTCATGTTGAGGGTATGTTTTAAGTGCGTCAGGAAATACATCTGTGGCTGACAAATTTTGAAAAATGCATACATTCCAGAGGGGGCGCCCAGCTTCACAGCTTAGTGACCAGGCATCCACCTGTGTCTAGGGAAGTGGTCATATGACATAAATATTACAACATTTAAAAGGATGTGAAGGTTTCGCGACTACAATTTTCAGCATTTTTATCCTTTATCTAGTGCAAGGTGGACTCCATCATTTGTTGACATTCACCAAATGGGGTAGAACATATAAATTTGCAAAAAGTTATAAAGCCGGCCTCCCAAAATACAAATACATTATTGAAATTGGACACGTTTTATTGAGCTCTCAGTTTGACCCGGGAACAGAAGTTTATCTAAGCAAATCCGTGGCATAAAGATGACTACCACCGCAAAATTGCGTATTTTTTGTCCTTGCCAAAATCACTTGTTCTTTCTCTTCGTTGGTATCAAAGATTTTGTCGCTATTGACTAGACTTTGGAATATACGAAGGTCATCTTCGACCAGTATCAACAGAAATGAAAATTGTCTCCCCGGCATTAACGGACAGTTCAGAACAATGAAACTTGTAAACAGAGCTATGCAAGATACCTTGAGATACTCTGAAAATGTCATGTTACCAGCACAGTTAGAAGTGGACAAGTATAAGGACTTACATGGTGCCCCCTGTGTTGGTATCACTATCAATGTACAGTTCATTCAACATAATAATTTAAGAATACAGTGAACACAGAACAATACACACCAGATATCTAAATACACAATAGACGTCTATCACAAATGAAAAACCTAACAGATCACTGTTAGTCGCTTCGATGTGGCCACTGGAACCTTCCCATCTCCTTTCCTTTCTGTCTGAAGTTAGGCACTAATACAAACATTAGTCTAAGGAGGGAAAAAAAATTCAGCCCGATCCAATAGCTGAACCCACAGACCTCAGATTTGACAGTCTTTGGATTGTGAGAGAGACCTACGTTCACAAGGTGTGAGCCACATGCTGTTGTCACACAAGGTCACCGTAAAAGCAGAAATATCCATCCCGGTAACGGGTTTGGCTTTAAAACTTATGAATAATCAATTTTACCGAAAGATGTCACCAGGACTGAATGCTGCAGCGAATACCGAGGACGTATGAAGTTAAATGCATTCACTTAAATCCACACTTCATTAGAAATTCAGTATCTAAACCTACATTCAGGAAGAACTGTTTGTTGATTCCCTCAATACTCGTGAAGAGGATAATACGTCTTTCATCATGACGTAAGCTGTTATGAGGCCAAGGATATTCAACCAGGAGCTGTTGCATCTTATAATAATATCATTGATCAAGTTTACTCCATTAAATAAACAGACCAGAGCATAGTGTATGTATGT
>JAWQUT010000005.1:5195579-5224438 GCA_033807755.1 Ellobium chinense
CTTCCCCCGCCCAAGCCAGTGTTTGTTTCTCTTTTCAGTTACATTCACTACTGGAAATTTGTCGTTCCAGATATCGGCCTGCTATGGTTATTACGTAATGGGATGGAATCTCATTATAATGGCTGAGTCTGCTTACCCAGGCGAACTTAGTCTCAATGTTTGTAAATAACATGAGGAGTCATTCTGTTATAGAACAAAGAAGTTTGAACCCGCTTTGCCTAGTATGTGGTGTTTATCAGGTTTTGTAATCGTTTTTGGTTTCTTGTTTCGCCCCTGGGTTGTAGATCGTTGTTTTTGGGTCTTGTTTGGCCCCTGGGTTATAGACCCCACACAGGGGCTAAAGTCAAACGTTCTGAGGAATGCAGTATTTTTATTATGGTCAGGCCATCGCTTTCGGTGCTTGTTGATGTATGAGGTCAGATTCAGTTGACGAACGGCTGTGGTCAGTTGGTCACAACGACATCACGAATCGCTGACCGCATTCTAGGATCTGTCTTGTAACATTTTGAGACTGAATTCCACGAACAGCTCTTAATTAGTCAACTCAAATGAATTCACTTCCGATTTATGCAAAATAAAGTGTGAAATTATGCGTCATCAAATCGTGCATCAGCCAGTGAAAGACAGTGTAACAAACCATATCAGCCAGTCATAGTCTTCTGACAATGGAAAAGTGGAAAGCAGTAATAATGATTGCTGGAGTTGTGGATTGTGATGCACCGATGACCGTGCATGCATAATGAATGAGAGTGGTCCAGTGGGTGGTAACCCAGACTGTTTTGATTTCATTACCGTATTTTGCCCATGTTTAAGCAAGTGGTTTTCCTGAATTAAGGAGATGGTTCATTTAAGATTTATATGTGACATGTCATGCATTAATCTGTATTCCTTTTCCCATTATTCTGTCGTCTTGTTCTCAAGGTCGCCCACGCCTGGCGTTCTACGAGGTGCAACCCAAATATCACCGGGTTGTGCCTTTGAATAAAATCTCGTAGACTTCATATAGGTACAGTATTACATTCCTTCATCATCTGCGAGATAATCCATTCTGGAGTTGCACCACTGAAGTCATTATGTGTCAGCCTGCCAAGCACCATCTGCGATTCCGCCTGTATCTCCTCTTTTATTTCTAAATTCATTCCCCACAGCTGAAGTTTCATCCCTAGGAGGGGAAGAAGTCGCATGGAGCTGTCTAGGGGTCAGACGGTCATTGCTGGCTTTCACTGTGGAGTCCTTTAGGTTGCACCAAGTAGTAAAACGGAAGTGACCTGCTAAGAAGCACAACAGAGACTGACTGCTGCAACCTGAAAACATGACAGCACACACTGGTCTCAGAGTTCAGCACATTCTAGGCTCAATCAACACGTCCGTCGTCCCCCATCTTCATATTTTCCGGAATTTGCATCTAGTTACGTCATCCACTTCCCAAAAGAGATGATAATTCAACAGACAGAAAAGATATTTGAAAGTATTAAAGTGAAAAGATACAGTTGGTGCTTGACGCTGACACATAAAAACTTCCAGATGTTCTCCCTGGCGCGACACAGGTGGCAGAATTATTGTGCTGACTCCCAGTTGGACATTTTTGAAGTTGATGAAGGAAAGTAAAATTAAGTTGACGCGTTTTAACAAACATGGTTTCGGGTTCTTCTGGATCGGACCTCGTATCTTTAGCATAGATGACCTTCGAATATTTTATAATGGGTTTAAGACTTATATCGTTTTAATTAATTTGACTGTATTTCGCTGCTGCAGATTACCATCGGAGCCAGTTATGTTCCAATGTCGTCCAAACATCTCCACAGAAACATAGTTCATTTCCAGCGCCAGTGTCATTCTCCTTACGGAGTTTAAGCGTAAAGACAAGCATTTTTTTGTAACACAGTGTCACGTTTTGATTAATGTTGCATTATACAGTGAATACTATATTCACTAAGGGGATCTGTAACCGAAACAGAACTGTGGCTCGCACATGATCTTTACACCAGCAACCATAAGGCAGATGCTTGCAACTTTGGATAGTGCAAAAGAAAAGCAATAAGAAACAACGTTTAACAACATTAGAAAAGAAAAGCAACAGAAAATATAGCTTTCGATTAAAGTGCAAAGGAAAAGCAAGGAAAAACCTCGTTCGACAACAGTGCAGTAAAAAACCAGCAGAAAAAAACAACTTTCGACAGCAATGCAACAGAAAAGACAATTTCGACATCAAAGGTAGAGAAAAAACGCCACAAATTAGACAGCTTTCGACCACAGTGCAAGAGAAAAGCAGCAGATGAGAGAGTTTACGACAACAATGCATTAGAAAAGCAACAGATGACATCTCATCTGACTGACGGATTTGGCTGCGTGTTATGTTCCCGCGGGGCAAGATGACCCCATTCGGAAATTACAAGATATCTCAACAAGATCATAGAAAAACAAGGTAGCAGAATATCATAGATACACGAGGCTAGTGAAAATAATCTATTAACAGCTCGGATCTGCATAACATGAGGAAATCAACAATGTATACGGGGAGAAACTGTGAAGCACACGTGAGATGAACGGAAATGACATATCTTTCTTTCTTCAAGCCATTTTTCGCGGCCAAAATATCTTATTTGGACGGGTTAGAACGGGCAATGGCGTGTAACCCCTTGGTGCGGAAAGAGGCTATTGCATGGGGCAAATGCGGAACGGGGCTGCGGCGGCCTCCTAAAAATAAAAAAAACCAAAGCAGTTTCGAAAACAACACAACCCAAACATGTCGAGATGTTTAGGGTCGGTGAAGTGCTGGATTTTGTCTTATCTCAAATCCTTTCCTTCCTCCCTTTTCTTTTCTTTGTATGAACAAATGTTCACTTACGGTAAATTCGGGTACGTTCGAGGTAGGGACTGTTGTTTTCCAATTTCATCGTAGCAAACTGTTGTATAGTTTTGCATAAAATAAGGTGCAGCGTTGGAGATGAAACTAATCAGATGCCTGACGTATGAAAGAAATCGAAAAATTTGACTCTGCAAGAACTAAGTGTATATGCGAAAGTGATTATTTCAGCGTAGATTCTTCGACTATGACGTTCTGCAATAAATTGAATAAATGACCAATCCTGTTTAAGTATCGCCATTTTACTGCATAGAAAACGCCAGTCATGTGACCCTCACAGTGAATAAATATTGAGACTCTGATTCTCTATTCTCATCTTCCTGGACCATAATCTTCCTTCCAGGAAGTGTTGCAGTGATACTGAAATCGTAGAGCGAGATTAAGGTACACATCCAAACCTGTGCCAGAAAGGTGCCACGCACGCTTTATGTGCCTCAACATTCTTGTACCCTCGCTCATACTGACATATATATACGCGGACAAGATGACATGAACTTTGCGGACGTCTGACAGTGATCGAAAGAAAAATGGATCACCTGCCATTATATCGGTTACAAGGAGCGCTAATGGAAGTGCGCAGTGGATTCTGAACGATCCACTAATACTGTCTTGAAGTAATAATTGCCGAGCACTTAGTATTGAAGAGTGGTGTCCCCATACGATGCTTGAAATGCGGCAAAGAGCCGCATTATCTTTGGTGACAGAAGATCGACGCGGCGATTATAGGAAAGCGCATTTTCACTATACGAGTTGTCTATGTTCACCATTAGTAGCAGTCTGGGCGTTTTGTTTTTTTTTTGGTTTGTTTGTGGCAGGGCACCGTGATCTTACTGTTGTAGGCAGTGTAGCCGTGTGGTTTGTGGGGCATACTCAGAAACTGAAGACTGTCAAGTCTAAAGTTTGCGTGTTCGACAACTGGCCTGGGATATTTACGTTTTGGGAAAGGCATCTCACTTCCTATTTTCCGGCTCGACTCGGAAGTAAATGACCACCTGGCTGTAAACCTGGGTGTTGGAAGCCTCATTTGTATTGTAATGTACGACATTTATAGTATAAAGTGTACTTTTCTATGCGTTCGTATTATGAATGAGGTATACAATTATGTAATGGCATTGTAAACCAATTTCCTTACAGGGTCAATGAAAGTCCCATTTTCATTTTCGTAGTAGAGACCTGGCAGGCTCTGTGGAGCAGAATCATGTTAGCTACGTTTGGTGTAGTAGCACAGATTTTAACTGGCCAAGGCATCTGGAAATATTATGTTGATAACGGATGGAAATAAACGTATTGGCTTTGAAGTCCAGGATTTTAGAGATTGTGGCGTTGCAAACACCCATCTGTTGTGCATTTACGATTCAGGAGATCACAGAGTTGCAACACCCCGGCAAGTGGAAAGAAAAAAGCAAAACCATAAAGATTTATCCTTAAGAGTCGGAGACAGCCACTTGCATATCCATCAAGAAGCGAAGAAAGCTGTGTGAGGGACGTTCAGGCTTGGCTGGCTCTGGATCCCATAACATAGAAGTACTGTTTGCAGCATTGGAAGTGAGGGTTTCATGGCAAAAACGATGTGTACCCTTGTGAACAATTCAGGATTGTCTTCGCCTTTCCTTTCAGTAAACGAAATGCATCTATAGGAAATTGCAGTAAAATCAGTTAATTCCATTGATGAGCTTGGTTGGAGGCAGGACAGAATACAGCACAACAAAACTTCATTCCCAGACTGTAGAGGGTTCATTAGTGTGAGTTCAAACATATTTACAACATTATAGGCGATGATAAGGCGATATGGGGCAGTTCAGAGGAATAAAGATTAAAGATTAAAAAAAATTAAGAATGCTCTTAACAAATCAAGATAGAATCATGAACTGTGTATTTTTGGTTATCACTGAAAAATTAAATTTGCTTTGTAGGTGTTGGGATTGGTGTGGCATAAATTTGATAGATTTTTTTTCCCTGTCTACTTTGAAGTCTAGAACATGAAGTATGAAGGCTAATGAAATTGTTCGCCTCATATGTGGGTGTTATAAACAGGACATAATCTAGTTGCGAAATGCGCCATCTGAGAACTTGCGCATTGACGATGGGATCTCCTACCAACGTAATATTTACATTAGTGCATTGGTGCTAAATGCACTTTTAGTAACGTTCAACATGCCGAGTTATAATTCCAATGATGGTAAAAAATCTCATCGTTAACGCGCACGTTCTCATTTATCTCGTTGCGTTCTGGATTTTACCAACCGTCCTTTCCCATGGTGTTTCCCTCGCCGGGTTCAGATCGATTCGCATCCTCTATCATTGTTCATCGTTCTGATTGTGGTGCTGGTGGTTTCACTGGCTCATTAGCACATCAACAACACCATTATCATGAATAGCACTCCTGCAACAATTGTCTTAGCAGACTGTTCATTATTGTAGACATTTTACTGGGTACTAGAGTAACTTATATTGGATCGGACACATATCGTTGCGGACATTTTTCCGTATAAATATTTCCTGTGTTCTTACTTTTGCGTTTTGAGCGGAAACCAGGCCTTATTGTACACGCCACACTTCCGTGACAACATCCCGACGCCGTTTTGTTTTGATTGTGATCAAGAGGAGTTGCCAATGGAGGCCGCCATTACAGATATGTCGTAGGCATCCATGTTTAATGACCACCGGAAGAAGGAGACCTTCAGCCGGGTTAGCACTATTTCGAAACCCATTTACGCTTGTCTAAATCCCCAATGTGATATAATCATCTTATATACATATCCGAACATATATCCTAATGGATGATACTGTATTCTTTATAGGCTTTACGATAGTGGGGTGTCCGCAACAATATAAAAAAACTCACGAGGTTCATATCGTTGCGGACATGATGTGGGATTATTTTCTTTCTCTCAGCTGGGCTGTGGTTCTATTTATAAAAATTACCAGGTTTATTTAAAGACATTAGTAGGTTTAAGCTTGAGTTGCCAAAAATGTAAAAAAACCCAGTTAATTTTCATACAATAGTTTCAAGACTCACTGTTATTTAGACTAATCTTGTGTGTGTCTATTTTTTTTTTTTTGTAGATTGCACAATTTGATGAAAAATACTGGCTTTGTCTTAATGATTTTACCTCTCCTTTAAAATTCTAAAACCAGTGGTTAAAAGCTTAAGTCAGCAAAAAATACATTTCTGACCACATTAACATCAATACAAACAACAATAACCTACATTATCATATAAAAATGAAGGGTGTCTGCAACAGTATAAAACTGTCCGCATCGATATAAAATTGATGAAATGGTGTCCGCAACCATATGATGTACCTGGCTACCATGACAAATTTTTTTCTAACGGAAGATCGCGTATTAATACATAAATGACCTATTTACATGTTGAACCAATTGCTGTAGAGCATGGAGGTACTTTCNAATAGTTTCCTATATGCTGTAGTGCCACCAATGTCCAGCGCTCGCATTAATTCACGGAGTATTTCCTTGGTTATCGGCAAACGTTTATCCTCTACTTGTTGGAGTCGCCTGCAACCCGCCAATGTCTTATGAATAGTAAAATGGTTAGTAGGGTCTACGACACCCAATAGTTTATGCACAAAACTTATTGCAGACACAGTTGAGGTAATTGTGCTTGGTGCAAACTGCTTGTTGTGCAAAAAACTGATGAACAGCTGCACATTCTCACAAAACTTATTGCAGACACAGTTGAGGTAATTGTGCTTGGTGCAAACTGCTTGTTGTGCAAAAAACTGATGAACAGCTGCACATGGGGTCAGCGACAGCTGATTGGTCTGTTTCTAAAAGCATCTATTGGTCTAGCCATAACAATAAAAATTGAGACGGACTCTTCTTACTTCGAAGTATTACTATAATGAGAATTGATACCGTACTCTAGCACATAAATTTTTATTTCTGACCACATTAACATCAATACAAACAACAATAGCCTACATTATAATATAAAAATGAAGGGTGTCTGCAACAGTATAAAACTGTCCGCATCGATATAAAATTGATGAAATGGTGTCCGCAACCATATGATGTACCTGGCTAACATGACAAATTTTTTTCTAACGGAAGATCGCGTATTAATACATAAATGACCTATTTACATGTTGAACCAATTGCTGTAGAGCATGGAGGTACTTTCTATTTTATTCTAGCTCAAATCAGAAACGAGTCAGGTCAAATATCGTTGCGGACACGTTTTTTCTGGGCTCTCAGTGTCCGCACAGTATAAGTTACTCTAGACCACGCGGCTACATATGGGTTAAAAATGCAGATTTATCCATCCGCGACACACCAACTGTCATGAGTTGATTTACAAAGCCATAATATGTAGGGCATCCTGTCTGGCCGACTTATAGAGAAGCTCAATAATCACCTACATATATAATACACACTATATTCGGTCGTAGTTCGTCATCATGGCCGAAATTTATGTATTCTCATTACGAGTTTGTCTACACTATTAATTTATGTATTATTTTGTTCGGTTCTCTAGTGGGTTTTTTTTTTGGTTTTGGTTTGTTATTGCACTGGCATCATGCTTCTTGTTGTTGCTGCTTTTGTTGCTGTTCTGTTGTCGTTACCGATGCATGAATGTTGGAAGTTAAGGGGTTACATTTGATCGTATTGTGCCGGGGATTCAGAAGAAACAATCATAACATAAACAAACTTGGCAGGATCATGTGCGCATGCCTTTAAGTTTAAGATGTTAAGATAAAGGATGGGATTAATTGTGCGCATATTCAGCATGTTCATAACAACCACTCCGGCCCCTCCTCCCCTTCCTCCCAACTTTCCCGTCCCCCATCCCTCCCCTCCCCCTTCCCGCGCGCCCGGAACAAAAAAGGAATAGTTTAGAGAAAGAAAAAAAAATTAAGATGGTTAAACCATTTTGTGATCAAGCTATAACTCGAAAAATATTGAAGAGAGGGTTATGTACTTCCAGACTGTTCAGATCTTCATCAAGGATTATGACGGTACCCTGCAGTACTCCCTATTCATTTCCTGAGTTTCTTATGCAAAAGACAGTTCAGGGCGGAAATATATTTCGCAACAAAAATGCATATTGTTATGAAAATTGTCTGTGAGAAACGGAAATCTTCTTGTTCCAGGATATCATTTCAATCATTATATTGGCGGCATTTGCAGTTTTGCCAAAATAATTTGCCGCAAAATGAGTACTGACATGTAGATTACGAAGGTGCAAAGAAGAAAAAAAGGTTGATTTGGCAGGAAAATATTGGTGGATTTATGTCCTTTGGTTGAAAGATGTTACAGTCAGTTTACTGCAGACGTGAGATAAAAGAGCTGAGCATGTGACAGATGTGTGTCCCTTTCTCCTGTCAACGATCGACTATACTCTATGAAGAAGATTGCATAATCCTTGCCGTAATCACCTTCAATTCAGTTTAATTCGATGATTATCATAGGCCGTTGTTGCATATTCCAACATATGCACAGAGCATAGACGTAATAATAAAACATGATATTATACTGTGAATTAAACAAACACTTCACTTTCCGCATTGCGGTAACCACGGGGAACCCCTTAAAACATTAGTTAAAAACACCATAGTGAACGCAATGCGCAGATTAATGCAAGAAGTATGCATATGGCCACAGATCATGTGATTACGTACAGTGTCATATGAATGTGTGTGTGTGTGTGTGTGTGTGTGTGTGTGTGTGTGTGTGTGTGTGTGTGTAAGAGAGAGAGGGAGAGAGAGAGAGAAAGAGAGAGAGAGAGAGAGAGAGAGAGAGAGAGAGAGAGAGAAAGAAAGAGAGAGAGCGCAAAAACTCTGAACTGGATTTTCTGTCTGTGTCCATTGAAATACTGTATAATTGCATGTGGCATTCCATTTGTTATGCTCGTGTCTGTTTCTGTGGGGGTGCTGTTTTTGAACCACTTTTTTACCCAGTAACACATTACCTCCTACAATCGTGGAGAGGAGGGGGATGGGAGGGGTTGGGAGGGTGGGAAGGGTTGGCAGACCGGTCGGACATTCGTGTTGGCATCTATTTACACCAATCATAGCGAAATAATAATATTGCATGTAAATTCAGGAGCTGCATAAGAATCATGTTCTATAAAATATTTTTCTCTTGGCTCAGGCTTCACGAAAATAAAAAGAAACTGCAACATCTAATAAAATTCACACCTCTTATGAATGTCAACAAACAGAACATGCAGATTAATTGACAGTAGAATATGTATATCTATCATCGAACATAGTTGCCTTATGGAGCAAATTTCATTCTTCTTGGAAACTGTCCATTTGACTTTTTTAGAGTTGCCTATATTTCCATTACCATTGCTTTTGTTGGCCTTGTAGGCAGTGTTGAAAATAATAGGAGCACCACTGGTTTATTTATGAGGGACCTTCAAGGCTGTGTTGAAAGGAGCAAAAAGGTGTGTTCAGATATAGCAGGAAAATAACGCAAACTGTCGGGGAACTTCTGTGCATTAATTTCACGTTGATCTATAGTAATAATAATAATAATAATAATAATAATGATAATATGGTTTACCAGTCTCGTATCCAGGCTAATGCCCGCTTACTCGACTTAACACTATTATTAACCCAGCAGGCATGATCACTCTATGGCGTTCTCAACTCAGTGGGGAGTATACAGTGCCGCTGCCATTGGGATTACTAGCATTCTGACAATATGATTTCTTGCTTATAGCCAGGTACCCATTTTAGAGACAGGCAGACTGCGGAAAGTGTGGATGAAATGCTTTGAAAATTTTGACCAAAAAAATCACCCTAAGAAATGATACGCAGATCTTGCTGTGAAGATCACTATCCTGTGTTAAAGTTAGTATGCATACGTACGCAAATTAAATGAGTATGTGAATTGTTTTTTTGGTCACACTCTTGTATGGATTGTTTGGAAACATCCTCTATTCAGATTAAATTCGGGGATGGGAAAGGAAAAGAGGCAGAGCGGAGGGGAGGTGGGGGTGGGGAAGAGAAAGAGGAAGAGGGTAGGGTGGGCTATAGAAGGAAACATCTTGTAAGTGCAGTTGGAAGATCAATGATCTTAAGCCATACTGCAGACAATAAATGTGTTGCTGCTTTGGTGTTGGTATGTTCACATATTTGTGTCTATCAGTTTCAACGGCTTAAATTACGTGTGCATCATGATCATTTATGGATTTGGGAGGGCCTGCGCTAATCAGATTAACCGACAAGTTTTCGCAGTGCTGGAAAAGCTCCAAGCCCATCTGATCCAGTATATGGGAGCACGTGTTATTTTTTCGAGTTACAGAATAAGAAATGGAGATCAACCTCTCCATTTTGCAGACCTCTATATTTGGACATAGAATGTGTAATTTCAATGACATGATTGATAAATAATTTTGTGCATTTTTTTTTTTTACATTTAAGAGCGTTATATCTGCCTGGGGGAAATCGAGCCATAATTTAATTCGGTGGCAATGGGTCCATATATCAAGCAAGAAGATGGGAAACAGAATGTGGATTTCATTAAACAAGGAGATTATAATGCGTCCCCACATGCCCCATCTCTCTTTTTAACTACTTCTCTTTTGCATTTCTGTCTTCCTCGAGCTTTTCTGTCCGCCTGGATCTCCAAATAGCTATCTTTTCGCTTTCTTTACGCTATTTACGCATTTCGTTTTTTCTCTCTCTCACTCTCTCTTTCTCTCTCTCTCGCTTTCTCTTCCACCACATGCCAGTGGCATATTTGCCTAATTGCACGCTTATCGACGACTGGCATTCTTGCCTAGCAGGTTCTAGAACTGATGCAGTCAGCTCCGCTCAATGGCAACTCCAAGGCAGCATGGGAATAGTTGCAGTTAGACAGAGTTGGGATAATCCAGTTACTTTTATATATGAGCATACCAACATTCGGGTATGTGAAAAATTATGCGATTAAGCGGACTCTTACTGTACTAGATGAGGAAACCGGTGAAAACAAACTTACTATGAAGAAAGGCAGCACTGCTGTCCGAAAGGTAACTTGATTTTCTCGAAGTTCAGGATTCATTTCAACTATTTGAAGGACTTAGAGGTAAAACAGCCATGTTGGAACACCATTGTCACTCAGGGTGTCTAGCACCGGAACCAAACAATTTTTTTTTATCTGTGGGAAGGAACCGGAAAAAAGTTCGGGTGGAGATAGGATCGACTGAGAAGGCAGATCGTGAAAGAACATTCCAGTCTAAGTGGGATTAATGGTAATTGTATAAAAAAAAATGTTCTTACACCAAATGTCTTGCTGCCAATCATAATGAGATTTAAGCAGTAGCCAATCGAAATGAGGCATAAGTAGCTTTTTGGCGTAATATAGTTATGAGAATAATATATAATCCTAACGTGTGTATTTTTATTTGGTGAGAGAACTTTTGACCTAGGGATTTTCTGGCGCATGATGTAATTGTCTTAAGTGGGAGGGGGTTAGCCCCATTTAGTGAAACAAGTTCAGAGAAAATCGTTAATGGTGAACAATTTTGCCATATATAATTCTTTTAATTTGCCTCGCAAAAACTCAGGTTTCCCTTTAATTGCTAAAACATTTGCCCACAGAATTTATAGTTTAGTTTACAAACTTTTATTTAACTTTCGATTTCGCAGCAAACCAAACTTCAACACAATCACATTCAAGACCTGATATTTCAGCTCGTGGTTTGGCGACATATGTCTTATTTTCACTGGCTCCAAGACACATGATGACATTTGCCTGGGCCTGATCATGAAATATCAGCCTTAAGAGCGAAGAAGCAGCAGCTGCAGCAGCAGGAGTATTGATAGTGGCGACAACTAGAAGCCAACACAAGAAACCTAGATAGATAGCAAACAGAAAACAGACAGAAGCTCTGGACAACGGAACATGGAATGTCCACTCTTCTTTGCTAGACTAGTTAGATCTAAGTACAGGGCTGGAACCCCCGTTTATCGTTTTGGTAATTAAGTGAAGCCTTCGTGAAACTTTGGCAATTGCGTGAGCATCATGCTTGCGGTGGAGTTNGGGGGGGGGGGGTGTAGGGAAGAAGGGGATCTGTGATCTTCTCTGTCTGGCATGGTGACACTTAGAATTCTAAGCGGTCGTCTTTCAGACAAACTCAGACTTGAAAAAACATACATTATTCAAAAGACTATTGTTTCACTTTGCATGTGATTTAAACTTTTTCTCCGAATGCGTATCTACGTATTTTCCTCTGAGCCATGTGTAGATGTATTGTACCCGTCTATCAGGCACTCTCAGATAGAGACCGTCGACCATAAGTGAATGTCCAGAAATATTTGAAGGACGTGACGCCTTAGAGCATCCACTGAGGCATACTGGCAGCTACGTTAGGAAGTCCAAGTTTGGTAAAGTTTTTCACAAGTGCGATGTTTAAAAAAAAACAAAAACACTTATGCTGAGTGTGAAGGTACTTTTAGAAAAATAGTTCGGAGTAAGATACAAAAATCAGTAATGTGTTTTCAGCAACATGTCAGGCCATCAACATTTGGACGCTTAGTACATCAGCTCTATAATGAAATATGAAAAAGAGATGAATAAAACTGCTCGCTACTCCCTTAACCTACAAATCATGAGTATGTTAATACACCCGCCGACGGTTATATAGCACAATATCAATTTATCTAATTCCTATGAGCCGTCAGTGAGTTCATTACACCTGTGCTAAGAATAACCAACGTTTCGAGTAAATTTGGCCTGTGGCGCCGTTGTGGATGAGTGTTTTGCACTTATTCTTGGCTTGATGCAGGTTCCGATAGTGGCACACCAGCCATAGAATATCATTAATGTCGGGCTATTCATTTTTCTTTGTGCCAATGGTCGGATATATTGCACCCTCTCGTGACAAATAAGTCTCAGAATACGAGGGATATAACAGTGAAAAATAATTGTAAAAACTTGATACAGTTTATGAAAATAGCTAAAACAAATTAACAGGAAGCTATGAGACTGGAAATTTGGTGGAGATATGAAGTTTCAGGATACAGAGGCAAATACATTGTGTTTATAATTTCTAGTGAATATGTTCCGATACGGGACGGATTCTCCCCCCCCCCCTCCTCNTCCTCCCCCCATCGTGGCGAAATAGGTAAAACTCCCACTAGTTATCCGACAACTTTCCCAGCAGAGGTAATGGGTTAGAGTCTTTTACTGATTACTTCTTCCTCCTCACTCTGCGTTTGTGTTTAGATCATTGCATCATAGCCAGTCATTCGGAGATTTGTACATTATTATGTCTGCCTGGTAGTCCAGTTATGTTATAACGCAACTGGGAGATTTGCTTGTTGTGTAACGCTTTAAACTGACGATATTAATAATTACCAGCGATGCGACGCTACTGGAAACCAATTTACTCTAATGTTCTAAAGTGTAGTAACAATACTGGCGCTGAAGTGCTGTCGTATGACGTTTTCTTATTGATTACACAATGGATAATCGAACCAACCCAGCGGAAGAGCTCCGAGGTCGGGTCTTAATGTAATATTTACATGTAATGCATGAGTGCGTTGTGCTGTAATTGGTGCAAGCAGTTGGCTGTGAAAACTTTCTTGTCTGGGCTTACAAGACATCATTGAACTTGAACCTTGATAAGGGTCAGGGTCACGCTGATGTCAAATGTAAATAGCATAAAGATGTTGATAGGTGTCTAAAAAGGACATTCACCTCCGGACATGGCCTTTTCGGATTTGTTGTAGAACTCCCTTCGATGATTGCAGTGGTCGGCAGAAAAACTCTAGGGCCGAAAAGGAGGACCTCTCCAAGACAGCAACCATTATTGGTCTGACTGCACTGAACATCAGGGACTCTTTATTATGCAAAGAATGCAGAAAAAAAAGAAGAAGAAGAGGATGGAGAAAGAGGAAGAAGAAGGAGAGAAAGAGAAAGAAAAAAACAAAGAGGAGGAGGAGGGAGAAAAGAAGAAGAAGAAAAAGAAGAGAAATAGGAAGAAAGAGAAGAAGAGGAGGAGGAGGAGGGAGAAGAAGAAAAAGAAGGAGGAGGAGGAGGAGGAAGGCGATAATTGGCCAAAACCCCAATAATTATTATCATTACTATTTTATACTGACCCATTGTGCTTGCCGTGTCTTGCTTTGATAATTTTGCCTGTTTTAAACTATCTTCCAGTCGTTTTCATATATATCGTCATTCCTTTTTTTTCTAACAAACCATTGGGCAATTATATTGATTCAGCCTGACTGTTTTTTACTCAGCCACGGATGAACTCGAAGTAGTGTAATACTAAGCTAGGACTAAACTTGCAGGAATGGGATATTCTCTCCGTCAAAGTACATATACGATATACCTGGCTAGCTGTGAACGCAACGCATCGTCATGGAAAATGCCCATTTCCGTTGTGAGTTGGTACCAACATTGAAGGGGCGTGTCTTAACAGGGAGCAGCATTCCTTTTGTTTTTGTTCACTGCAGTACAGTACAGTTCATCCACATTAATTTCTTCCATCTTCCATATGGTGATGGAGATGGCTGCTGGAATAGTGACCGGACTGAATGGACATTTGACAGAATGTTCATCTGGCCGACTGGACAAGGGGTCAAACGGTCACCTAGCCGAACGGACAATTGGTCAAACTGTCACCCAGCCGAACGGACAATTGGTTAAACTGTCACCTAGCCGAACGAATATTGGCCGAATGAACACTTAGCCGAAGGACATTTTGCCGAGCAGACATTTGAACGACAGATTTTTGTTTTTTGTTTTGTTTTGTTTTGTTGCAAGAATAAATTTGTGGAAATTAATTGCAGATGTGCAGATATATATACAGTGAAGTGCAAAGTCGGTGAATGAGTACAAAAACATGTTTAAATCGAATAATTATGAGAAAAAAAAACACTTCTTATTGCACTGTGATCTTTCAGTAAATGTTCTTTTACTTTTGATTCCTTATCAATCATATCTTCTGTGATAACTTGCACTCGCGCAATTATAGAGAGAGAAAGAAAGTTACGAGAAGAAAGAAAGAAAAACAAATGTATTAAAGAAATTTGGCCTGGTGTCTGTTTGGCAAAGGGTCGATTCGACTTGTGTCAGTTCAATGATTTTTGTCTGTATCTCACGTGTCCATCCGGCTAAGTATATGTTGAAAATATCCGTGAACCGCGGGGACGGCAGCAGTAGCAGCAGGAGTAGCAGTATAGTAAGACAGCTGTGATTAGACCGCATCATTCAGGGCTGTCACTCAGGCACGATCATAATAATCTAACTGATTCAGATATTTGTGTACTAGATTTATTGTTTCCTACGACTGGAGAGAATGAGAATAACTACATCATTTGCGATGAATATTTATATCTACAGTAATTGCATTTGTAACCCAGTTCTTCCGGATGATGAGCAGTGTGTCTCCTCAGAGCTGTGGGTTAGAGACCACCATGATTTTGATGACGTTATACAAGGATGAATAGTAGAGAAAACCTGTAACACGCGATGTCCAGCTCGCAGCTAAACAAACCGATGAGAGGACAATAGCGATCATTAATAAGAGATGGGACGTCCGATTTTGTTCGATAGGCAGGCGATGAGGGCGTGAATTCCTCACGAAACAACAGGCCGAAAATGGTTTCAAAGTGACAAGAATGTACTAAATCCTCAGGGAGAAAAAGAAGCGCCTCTGGTAAACCATACGTTAGACTTGAATTACGCACAATAGAGTGACTAACAACTCTTTAACAAGAAAACCATCTCCGATTTAGCTGCAAGTTTAATTAAACCTGACGTGCTTGGCCGGCCTTAATGAGGATGGAGAGCACCCAGGCAATTGGCTTCTTACAAATTATATCCAGCACGCAAGCTTGGGCGTTCATGAATGTGCACTCATTTACGAAAATTGAATAACTACGCTAAGAAGCCTCACATAACCTCTGTTACTGTCGTATTGGCTGTTGTTTGGTAACAACATGAAGCTTATGTAAACAATACATTGATTCTTTAATGTGCGAGCAGTGCTTTCTGTGTATCTTTCTGAGTTCTTGTATATTTATTTGTCTAGTTGTTTAGAGTCTTTTCCATGTTTGGGAAATCTTGTTCACAAAAATATAAAAAAAAACAGAAACCCAAAGATCCAAGGACCATGCTGACTATTCATGTACAAACAAAAGCAAACATGTTTAAAATTCAGTGAATACAAAGGTGCATTCTGCGTGTGCCGGTGAAAATATGATCTTTTACTTTGACAGTTTTCCTCTCATTCCATTATGAAGAAAATGTTATATATATAGTCTACTTCATCTTTTCAGTTTTTTTTTTCCCTTCAGATACCATGCCGACTCGCCTGGCGGTCATTGGCCTCCCCTTCTGTCCGCCTTGCCAGTTCTCTAGTGCTCTGTGCACGACAATCCAACCTCCTAGTTCATCTAGAATTTTCTCCCCTTGTCTTCGTTTACACCGTTTACCGTTGAGTTTTTTAGATGTTCTCTCGTACTACGTGTGTACTGTTGACTTCTCCTTATAATATATGTCCAACGAATTTTGATTGTGTGTTCGTCACTGCTTTAAGCAGTTCCATTCATGATTTGCTTCCTTCAAGACCTGCGCATTTGTACCCTTTTTCTGTCCATGATATTTTTAGCATTTCTTATAAGGAACCACACTGCCGTGGCTTTCAGCAATCTATGTGCGTATTTGTTTGCTGATGGTCTATGCTTCACACCCACGTAGTAAATTTAGTTTTCTGTAACATTGTAATATTCTTGTCTGATCTTTAGTGACAGTTTCTCATTCCCCGAGATGCATTTCATTTTGTGGATAGCTCCTTTTTCTTGGCCTAGTCTGCTTTTCCATCGGAGTGACATTTTCCATCTGCTGTTACCCACGTGCCAAAATTAGAATAAACATTTTAATACTGCCCTGAAGAAAGGAAGGATCAATCTCTAGGGAGGCCAAGATGGCTGCGGCTGTTGCGAGAGAACCAGAAAATAATGCGCTAACATGGAAGTGGTGCTTGCTATACTTATATCTTTGCCTCCTTTATAAGCATACATGCCACCGTTGATTTTGCCACGTCCTTCACCGACATACGGCCGTTGATGAATAGTTCTGGTAACAACTTTGAAAGTGTAGATGGTAGCCGCCGTGTTGTCAAACTCTCACTTCCGGTCAACGCAAAAGATACCACATTTTTAAGAAACGTCTATTAGGTGCGCACACTTCTTCGCCGCGATTATCGTGCAGTAACCAAAAACGTACCTTAGTGTGCAAACGAAAGGCGTGCAACCCAGACAGAGATTCACACTATATAGCCTCTGTAATTGTATGCTCACTTCCGTGCGTCGTGGCGCTCTTGACCGGAAGTTTCTGGTGGATTACATTTGACATACGTAAAGCACCATTTGAAAAAAAAAAAATGAAAATATCGAGAGATCGTTTTGATCACTCAGATCTATAAAAAGTCCATGTTCAGAACAAAAGAATGCCTATAGCAAGCTTGAGAACGGTAGGTCGCACACAAAATTGTGGTTATGTTTAAAGAACAATGTACTTGAACGGACCCACACCGAATTTTCTTGAATGTTGTTTGTGTCAGGCAGTTGTGCGGTCAAGACTACTTCATAATTTTTCTGCCCGACTATAATATCGATAGGGACCAGTGGAGTGCCACTTCAAGATCACCCGCATAAAGGGCGACAGTCACTGTGGTGTGATAGGACGATGTTGACCGGCGTATACTATTCATTAGAAATAGCTGAAGTAAAAACATAGATGACGAATGAAATTACTGCTTCAAAAAACTAAAGAAAAGAAATATTTTCATGTCATCAGTGGACACGAAGCTATCAGAAGGAACATAAATATATGCCAAATGCAAATAAATTCACAGATTTTACAGTCTCGATCTATTTCGGACAGATCTTATTTTCTTTATCTGAGTTAATTTCTTGGCTGATTCTACTCATACTTGGCATGGGAGTCACTAATTCGGTGACCTTTTTTTTTTTTTTTAAGGTCCCGGTCAGCAGCTGCGAAAAAAACAAAACACGGACTTTCCCACATCTGGATGTCCCGCTCCTTTTTCCTAAGTTGGCGTCTCGGTATTTGACGTCAGTATCCACTATGCTGTCTACAGTCCAGCTGCCGTAATGAGGTCAAGTTCTTAAAGGAAGGCTGCATCGTCTTACAGACCATGTGAAATCATACGATACCCGGTTATTCCAATAAAACAGTCTTTCAAGTGTCCGTCAACATGATCTGCCTGCCCCAGACAACCCACAGGGTTACATGAAGCAAAGTCCAAATTCTTACACCAGCTGCGTGCTTGGCGGCCATAAGCTTACATCAAATACGATCCTGCCGCACGGTCAAGCTGTCTAGCCAGTTCTCTGCGGACGGGCAATAAGATGTCGTTATGAACCTTTTAATTCCTTTGTAAGCGGCAGCTGTGTTAAGCAAAATCATGCTGAGGCAATAAAAATGCAGAATATTTTTCTGGCTTACACGGTCAAACTTTACTTTTGAATTTGGATGACCAAAACTTTAATTGAAAGCTGAACAATACATTGTCAGATGGAGGTGTCTATAGTTGCTGGAACTTCAGTGACGTCATCATTTTTGCCACAAGCCTCTGCTGATCGAGGGAGGGGAATAACTCTAGACGCAAGGGCAAATCCCGGTCACTCAAGCTCTTTTTATTGCGTCATATTACACACGCGCGCAGTAACAAAACGATGCTCTTTCTTCGCCAGATTGGCCTGGTGGGCATCATAGATAATTTTGAGAGTGAAAATTATTTTTGACGTGCGCGTCCACGTTTGAACTTGATTAAAAAACAACAACAACAATAAAAGGCCTTTGTTTAGAAAAATCATTTGGCGTTTTGATTTCTTCTTAGCTTAACCTCCGTATTTACTTGCAATGATTCTTTGAACACAGTCCCTCTATAAGAGAAACAGTGCGTGTAAATGTGGTTTGATAATTTGTTTTCACAAAATATACCCGCAAATTTGCGGGTGCTTAGACTAGTAAGAGTGAAAATTATAAATGGGTGTCCCTCACGAAGCTTCTTCTGTGCACACGGGGTAAAGGGGGCGAAGGGAGAGGGGTAGACTTAGAATATTTTGTTATAATCAGGGGGAGGGGAGTGTATTACAAATGATATTTTTCGAGGGGTAGAGGGGTGGAAAGGAGGGTCGACAAGAGGGCTAAAGCTCCGCTCCTCATTAAGATTCCAAGGACACCAATAGACTTGTTATTTCATCCTGTAAAAGTTTAGGACAAGGATGAATTCGTTTATTCGTGTCGATAATAATCTTGACAGACAAACATCGATATAATAATACAAGAGAAACGTGTTCATTGCAAATATTTCGACCGTTACTGACTCTTCGAAGAAATAAAGTGAAAGAGGCGAACAGTTTCCTTGATTTATCCGTCTGCCTGTCTGTCTTATATCGTATAGATCTAGACATTTTTCAGTCCATATCTTCTGCACCGCCAACAACGTGTTGACAGGGATCTGAAGTGAGCGCAGAGCCAAGATACTCCTAGAGTGCCAGAGTAATGGCTGGCATCAACAATCCGCCCTCCCAGTAATTTGTTCTATTAGGAAGAACTGTCCCCAGGCAATTTTGAACTTTTGCTCCTATTGGTTTGAACATAACGACTCCTTTCTTGCCTTTCTTGTGATTAACTTGAGGAGTCAAAGATAACCATCATCCCGGTCGCCGATAACATCTTTTCTTGCATACTGCTCGATTTGGGAACAGCGGGGCTGTTCCTCATTAGCGTCAAATAGACTTGACGCAACGACTTGAAAACAAGAAGCCCGGAAACGCTGCAGCCATTGCAGTTTGGCCTGGCGTTTACGTGAACAGTTGATTGTATGAACGGAAAGCAATCACTTTTATGGTTTCTTGAAGTAGGCTAGGCTAAAAGGAGTCTAGAGTAGGTGTATCAATTCTTTGGCCTTCCTAGTGTGTTTAACATCACTCATATTATAGTCATTTTGCGTAAGAAACTCCACTGCCAGTTTATTTCTTTTTTGAAGAAGGGGAAGTGGAATGTCAATCTTAATGAATATGTAGAGAGGAAAGGTACATGATACGATGGAGCAGCGTGGCTGAATGGTTATGACTGTAGACTAAAGATCTAAAGGTTATCGTGTTGTAAGTGCCTTGGGAAAGCATTTCGTTCACATTTTCCTCAATCTCCCCGTCTGTAAAATGGGTTCCTGGCAATAGGCGGTAAAAGATATTGTCATATTGCTAATGATCAGCGCCTGTAAATGGCAGCGGCACTATATAGTCCCCAGGGAGTTGAGAAAGGTCCAGAATGACCTAGCCTTCTGGGTTAATAACAGTGTGAAATCGCGTGAGTGGACATTAGCCTTGATACGAGACTCATAAAAGGCAGTATTATTCTTATTATTATTACGATGGCCACACCTCTGAAAATCACAGTTTGTAAAGAGGGATTAGCCGCACCGGGTGGAGAGAAGACGCAGCTTCAAGGAGAAGTGCTCATTAAAGCCAATGAACTGCGAGGAGAGCGCATATTAACATCCGCGGCATAGCGATGACATTTCTTTGAAGCGATGACTTTTCTTTGAAATTTTGCTGAGATGCAGTCGATTTGTTGAGCAGTGGATAAAATCATTAAAATTAACATGTAACATGCCTTCAGATTTTGAAACTTACTCACAAACTGCTAAACATACAATCAATTTCGCATAAAAAACGCAGAAGTTAGTTTACATAATCGGTTGGGGTATTTTTACAGTGGTTTAGTTTATGAACATTTTTAATGCGGCCAATGACAGTCCCCAGCCTGTAAACAATAAAGTTTCTGAACGAACGCGGAGGTAAAATGTTTACAATTCCAATACATACAGTACCGATACTAAAATAAATCGGCGGGTCTTCCCCAGTTAAAAAACAACAACAAATAAACTTTGTGAGCGTGCCTCATTGGTATGATTTCATGAATATATAACTCACAAACTGTAAGAGTACAAATGGATTTTATGGAATAAGAAGTATTGCTAAATGTACTGAAAAAGGTGTATAAAACCTGTAATGAAAGGGCATCTTTGTAGTGAGCAGTACTTGGAAGACTCAGCTTCCCCTTTTTAGCTTTAAAAAAAAAAATATGCCAAGGCCCAAGAGACAACAAATACAGATGTGCAAAAGAAAAAAAACTGCGAACATCCTGTCTAGATTAGGCAGCAAGCTTTAGAAAGCTGATTTGATAACCTGGCTCAAACTAGAATATGTTTTGAGATCTGAAACTATATAAACATTAAAGGGGGTCAAATATAACATAAAGGGGGCTCATATCGTTTGCTGATGTCTCTTACACTAGCCACGTGTATGATAAAGATAACATGAATATATGATAAGTAAATATCATGTTAATAACAAACTGCCTGGAGATAAGATTAACAATCAGTCAGCGAAAATAAACATGTTTTTACAAGACTGCCAGCATCTGAGAGACAGACAGCACATGTCCAGCTTGTACTTCTGACCTGCACGTCCCTCGCATAATGTTACACTGCTATGACTGCCCATTAAGCTTAATGGACGGATAATAGCACAACTAAATTACACATGAGATAAGATTTTGGAGACAAATCAGCCACGCTTCGGGCAGAAGGCGCCGGGGCTGTGAAGTTTTATTGAGAATCGATAGTTACAGCTAGGAGAGTCTCCTCTCGGCGCAAACCATGCCCGTAATTAAATTTAGAAGCGTAAGTGAAAGTGTTGTTTATTGTCCTCAGACTTCCAGTGAGCCAAGCTTTCATGAATTTACGTTTGTTTTCCTCTCCTGACCGCCTCCCCCGCCCCCTTAACCACCAGGCATGAATTTAAATTTCGCAGTTCCCCTCGTGGCCTGCAATGCGTAACTGATATTGAACTTTATTTGTTTCGCCTTTGCTAACTCAGCACTACTGCCCTTTGCCAGCTCGATCGGGTGCTCATTTCCAATTGAGTGAATCTTAAAACAGTGATAAATAGTCGTGTTGTAGAGTCAGGCAAGCGAAAATTAGACTTGCTCTTGAGTGGAAGAGGCCATCGGTTATGCTCAGTATGTGCACTATATTCAGATCTTGGTGAAAGCAAACCATAACTCGGTCTCACATCAAAGTGGTTTTACTATAATATGTGGGAGATAGCGTGGCTGTGCGGCTTTTTGAGTAGTTCTCATAAACTGAAGACTGTTAAGATCTGGATTTGTGGGTTCGACTCCAGGGCCGGGCCATTTATGTGCTGGCGTCCTTGGAAAATACATTACATTTTTTCTGTTAACATCAACTTGCGTATGAATGAGTACCTGGCTTTGGAGCTTGGGAGGGGGAGGCGGAACCAGCGCGCTGCTCTGCAGCGACTAGCAATGGTTTTTTTAAATGGATTTTATTTTTACTATTGTGTATATACTGTATATTGTTTTTATTTATGTGTATTATGAACGAGATGTGGTTAATAACATGATGTTTTGAATGATTTTATGGACATAAAGACAGTTTCGTGGAAAGGAAAATCAACGGAAATTTGACAAAAATGCAAGTCTTGGGAACGCTCTGAAATTTGCTTCGATGTTCTGTCAAAGTGATCACTGAAGCTAGCATTGTCTAGGGAATCGTGCACCAACATTGTTATAGAACAAGTGTGTTTTTATTCAGGCGGACCACTGAGCCACCACGTGATTGCTCTTTGTTTCCGTCGATGTGTTTCTCGTAACAGACAAGTGAAAGGTGAATGTACGGAAAAAAAGGACCAGGACAATTTTTAACAGAAGTAGAAAATTCCCAGCCGCAGCAATCACAGGAGAGCTCATGAACGATAATTAAGTTTCGTCAGACACGCCAAACTTTAGGGTTGTCCTTGATTGATATGATTTCTCAAAGAAATTCTTTGCTTTGTCGTTGTTAATAAGCTCTTAAGATGTCCTCCATTACACATTAGCATTGTTTGAGCATAATAATTCAGATAATATTGTCATATTACTCAAACCACAGAGGAAGACTCTCCCCCCTCCCCCGTCTCTTATCTCTCAAATTTATAGTCAGCAACAGTTCAGCCAGCAGCGGCAATACAACAGCGAAAACTTTTAAAACTGATTTTAGGTTACAGAACTCAGGTTTATTTCCCCTATCAGGATACAGCGTCACTGTGATTCCAAAATGGCCCTACGTCATTTTCCACACGTCAGAGAGCAC
This sequence comes from Ellobium chinense, assembly GCA_033807755.1. Lineage (NCBI taxonomy): Eukaryota > Metazoa > Mollusca > Gastropoda > Ellobiida > Ellobiidae > Ellobium > Ellobium chinense. The sequence goes on from JAWQUT010000005.1 coordinate 5,218,604, forward strand.
GGAAGGGGTTGCAGGGGGACTATTTTAATAGCTGAGCAAATAAGAGTCAGTTTTGGCGGGAAAATATTGGCGCATTTCATTTGTTTTTGTTTTTGTTTTTTGTTTTAAACATGTCAGCATGGGCCTTGATCTCACAAACAAGAGGAAGCTTCAGTACCTTTAGTCACAGAGTTGTTAAAGTCCGATTTGGGCCATTTTTAAACACAGGGCAATGAAATATTTTTTTTTCAGATATATAAAGGCCTGACACTAAAAGATCACTGACATGAACATACTCAATCTGGACAAAAGTTTTATTTGATAAACTTGCGCATTGACGATGGGATATTTTAACGTCGTAAGAATTACATTAGAGCTTCAGTGCTGAATGCCCATGGTGTTCAACATGCAGATTTAATGTAATTCTAACGGTGGCAAGAGATCCCATCGTTAATACGCAAGTTCTCAATTGTTGGCGTCAAAGAAGTGCTTAGTGAGCCTTGTTTTGTACCGGTAATTTAACCTGTGCAAGTTTACCGATTGTGCTTAGTGTCATGTATTGTATTGAAACATGCGGTTACGTTTTTAGACATGGCCCTTGTTAGATAATAGTAGTCAGCTCCACGTAATCGCATTCCTGATAATAGTAATTTCCGCTTAATCGCTCCGTTTTCCATAAAGCAAAACTTTATATTTTTGTATAAAAAGTTATTGGCTAATCGCAACTTCTTTTATTGCAACATTTCCCATAGAGTTGCGATTAAATGGGTTTGATTATTACTTGCAAAAACGGGTCACTCCTCTGAAAATGTTGGCCAATCCAGTGTCAAACTTCCTTCATGTTTTAGACTCACAAGTGACTATTCACGCCATATGGAGAGCACCTACTCTAGATTCTATTTCTTCCCCATTCCTTACCAATATTATTAGATTATCTGAAAATCAATATAGGAACTCGTGAGTTGAGTGTATTCTGTATTTCATAGGCAGCTGAAAATAACCCCACTCCATCTTATTGAGGTTTCTTTCAAATTAGCCATTCCCTCTGGAATCGAAATTGAAGGCCCCAAAAAAGAAATGTTTGAGTCTATAAGCAGGTTTCAAATAGTTTCACACGTAGACCCTATAAAACTGATGTGCCATTTTTGGACTAGTCTATACGAGACTAAATCTAGTTTAAGGTTTGTGTCTAAGAACATCTTGTTTTGTTGTACTGTTTTATAGACACGATAGATGACTGCCTTGCCAAAAAAAAATAAATGATTAAATTCGGACTTTCATTTACCCCGCACGGGAATTTGTTGATGCAACACAAGATTATATCTGTCAGTGATAACACAAATACATGATACATGTAAATACATAATATTACAAATAAAACACATAACATGTCATTGCTGGTNCCCCTTTCATTTACCCCGCTTATATCTGTCAGTGATAACACAAATACATGATACATGTAAAAACATAATATTACAAATAAAACACATAACATGTCATTGCTGGTCATCTGCGGTGCACCACCCTGGTCTCCCGGTCCCCCCCCCCCCNCTTTCCCCCTAAGCTGTTTCCCAGGTGCACTACACCGTAAATCGCCCGGCTGAAGAGTCGAACACACAAACCATAAAGTCTCCACTTTCTTACTAAGGCGCATAAACCACACGGCTGCGCCGCCCTACGCTCGGATGGTCAACATAGGTGACAGGGAGTTTACATATTTCGTACTCTTTAAGTCCATGAAGTAATTGAGAGCTTACGCATTGACAACGGGGTCTCTTACCATCATACGATCTATACAAGTGCAAGAGTGCTGAATGCAAGCGTAGTAACGTTCAGTAAGCAGAGTTAATGTAATTATTACGATGTTAAGAGATCGCAACGTTCATGCGGAAGTTCTCAAAAAAACTATCTTTGTAGAGTAGAGCAGGATCGATACGACGGCAAACCACGCTCAACTTCATGTAACATCTGTCCAAAGATTTAATAACGTTTATAATTTGTCGAAAATATTTATTTATACCATAGTGTCCTCCAGACATTCAACCTGTCGTATGCCTTGTTAAATGAAGAGAGTTCTGAGCATGTCTTGTATTTTGAACGAATGTTTTAGGTCGCATTGGGTGAATTTTCTTGTTAGACGGTGATGTGAGAAAAATAATGCGTTTTCAAGTTGTTCCTTCGAACTGTTCTGTCTGCAGTGAATAGAGCCATCTTCCCCTAGGGGACGGTAAAGTCAAACCAGAAACGATAACGATTCCGAGTGTTGTGTGTTGGTTCAATAATTGAATTACAATTCTTGCCCTAAGATGTGCGACGACTGGTGCACGTCCAGTATATGATCAGTTCTCACAATTCCACAGCAGCGAGAGATTTTATCATCTGTTGCATTGTATGGTTGAGGCTCAAGGCAATGCAAGGGTTTTCGACCTGTAATATGCACGGGGTACCTTGAACCTGAACTATTTACGTGAATGACCTCCGAGGGGAGAGGGGGTGGATGGGGACTGAACTATGGAGAGAGAGACACGCACATATACACAGAAGGAGAGAGGGATTTCGGGAGGGGGGTGGGGGGAGGAATTTCGATCAGAAATTTGACATGAATTAATTACCGCATACCCACATCCCCTCCCTTTCCCTCCCTGCCGCGGTGCAAGCCTGGGGCTAGTGTCATCCCACACCACACTCCTCCCCTAAAACGTCATAGGTTATGAAAATATGGGGTATCAGTCCGCTCATTGCTGTTTCAGGCGCTCGTCTTTAATCCACTAGAAGAGCAGCTCTCCAGTTTTCTGGTACTAAGAGCGTCAAGGACTTGTCAAGGCACTCTCCAGTAGGATAATAACTCGCGTCTTATCCTTCATTTTGTCTCACTTGGTGTCTGACCTCGCCCTACCATGTGCCTGGTTCTTTCTCACTGTCACGTCATATGTCTACTTTATTTTTTCTTTCTCATCAGTCTAGACGGTGTTTCTGCCTGTGATAAATGATAATGGTGGTATATCGCAACAGAGTGCGAAAAGGGACCGTTAAGGGGGAAGGAAGAGGAAGGAAATGCCCAAAGAATTTAAACTGTACAGAAAAGCTGGTTGCAGAAGTGCATGCGAAATACATTGTATCGTCTTGTACAGGTAGCTTTAAGGGAGTTATATCTACGCTATCTGTGTAAGGCGATATTCTTTGGAGATGTTGCTCACATGGTAGAGGCACATCAGCGTGAGAAGCGAGTGGCACGTTTGCGTTAATTAGTCTCCTCTTGGCAAGTGCACATTATCAGAAGGTTTACATCATAGCAGTGTTGTCAGGGAGGTAAGCCTAATATAGTGTGTCAAGTGTTTATTTCTAAGAGTTTAAAATCTAAGACAAGGACAGGCTTACCAATGGGGTTAGGATTAGTTATTGGGCACCAGCGTGAGCTCACAAGAAAGAACTGTAGTGAGTTTTGCTTAAGTTGACCGAATAACTCTGCCCTGCTGTAAACATGCTGTCATTTGGTTATCATGCTTTATGTAAATGTAGTTTTTATTTTCTTAATAGGGAAACGTTATCAGTGGTCGTATGCATAATCCATACGTTAGTTAACGTATTGCCTTAACCACAGTGAACATTACTAATGTTTCCCATGGTTACCGCATTGTGTTAACCAACGTAAGGATTATGCATACGGCCACAGGGCATTAAGGAAATTTACGCCATATAAAATGCGAACGCAGACACAAGGCCTTGCTATGCCGTTACATGTGTGTCTGAGAAGCATAGCAAGAGAGATGGCGTTACACATACAAATAAGCTCGACATCGTTTATGCAGTAAAGTGTTTTTTTTGTCTGCGGGGAAACAAACAGATAAAGATCAGACATTCACAGAGTCTGTCCACCGACATTTCATGGGCTTATTTTCTTTTGTGGTTTGTCATAGTTTCATTTGTCATTTCTGACATTATCGCCGCCAAATATCTTCTCGGCTCTTGAGGATTTTATTTCTGAACGTTTTTAGCTCGACCGGTTATTTGCAGTTCACTTTTTACAAACTGTATGAACGAGGAGAAAAAAAAACCCACCGGAAAGAACATGTCAGCCTTTGAAAATAATGAGATAAGCCAAGATGAGAAGATAATACAGCTATAATTGGGCGTTCTTTGCGGAGACTGGCTACAGCTATTTATGTCTGTTGCTAACCTCAGCATGCTATAGCGTGAATACCTCTGCGTGAGCAATACTTCGCGGAAAGGGGGATGGGGGTTATGGAATATCAAATATAGTCTACGGATGCCGGGCTCTGTCCTTTTTCTCCTAGTAACTAATTAGACTATGTTATGAACGTGTTAGGAGGATTTTGTTGAGGAAGGTACTAACTCATAAATCTGTCCATTTCTTCCTCATAAATATGTGATCATGTTAGGATGATTTTTTTTTTATTATTGTTAATGAGGCGATGTATCATCGTCTTCCCCCATGCTTGTCACCTGTCAGCGCTCTTACAGCACATCATAAACATGGACATAGTGGCACGTTGTGTGCATACGGTTAGACATAACACAATATTGGATAGTGTTGCGCCGATAGGCGGGGACTACTCTATACCGAAACAACGGAGAGATTTACATAATAATTTAATTAACGCAGAAACACCTGCCGCAACAGCGCCGGGTTAATCCGAAAGTGCGTATAACCAAAACAGCGCATTGTTTAAATATATATTCATGCGTTTCTCTTCCGTATTTTTTTTTCAAGATAGACATAGGAAAAATTCTGCTGCTTCCTGCTCCCCAGTCATTTAGGATTCTGAGCAGGATGTATTTGAGGGGTTGATTTTGATGGCAGCCTCACGAGCGTTTGCATATGTCATTTAAAAAACCAACTTGTAATTACATGTAATTGCATTTGGGCGTGTTTCTGTGGCTCGCTGCCATGATAAATTGCGCTCGACTTCACTGTTGAAACTCATCGAAGGTAAAATAGAGTTCCAAAAGGAAGATATTTCTTATGTCTTGCCAGCAGATCTTTTCAGTCTGATGCACTGCTTTGGGACATACATTTTGTGCCCTGTTTTGGTATATCTGTCGCGCTGTTCCAGTATAGGCCTTTACCTCCTTCTCCCCCCACTCCCCTCCCCCGATGCAACATTATAGTAATATAAACAACAAACAGTAGGCATTTATGACATAAACGAATAAAGAGTAATATTATTATGATATATATCGCTGATCCAGAGACTGAAGTCATTTGATTCTTATAACATTACAGTAATGTAAACAACAAAAGAGGAAACATGTTTTGCATGGCATGGACGGCTTACGAAAGATGCGAGTTTATCATGGCAGTGTTGCGGTTGAAAATGCAGTGGAAGACTGAAAACAGACTTGAAAATGAGAGGTGTTTTGTAGTAACATGCAAGTACCATTAGGACGATTACCACAATCTGAACCACTACCAGTCAATACTCTTGCTATCGCTAAAAACAGTAGGTTCAAGTTGAGTTTATTAGGCATTATGCCAATTCACAAATTTGCCAACAGTTACAATAAACCATAATACTCTCCTTTTTACATAGTCTCATGATCTCATTCACACACTTGCTATTGCTCATTTGCACGTGACTTACTTGCGGTTCTTGCGCTCTCGTCTTTCTTTCTCTCTCTCAGTCGCTCGGTCTCTCTTTCGCTCACACAATCACCTCCTTACAAAAAAAGGGTCATCACACACACACACACACACACACACACACACACACACACACACACACACTCGCCAAAGAGCAAGTGTCTCGGGTCAGAGGGACCTTGGGTTCCAGCCCTCGTATACCAATAATGGTACACATAGACTGTGCTCCCATGCCTTGAGCGGAGACTCTTCTC
>JAWQUT010000005.1:5224475-5234578 GCA_033807755.1 Ellobium chinense
GTGGCAATTTCATTCATCACTTAAGATAATTCATATCAACTTGATTTCAGTCCTCAGTACAATCACATTTTATTGCCATAACACACGTCAAGAGATGTTGTATGCCCTCTCGATATGTTTTTAAAATATTAAAGCACAGTACCGATAATTTAAATGCCTTATTTTCACCTTCGCTTTGGAACATATTTATAAAACGTATCATATTTGGTTTTATTTTAAGAACACTAGGTAGGTACTTATGTTGAATATGTCTAAAGCGATGACACTTTACTAAACAATGATATTCATCTTCTAATTCTTTACATAGTTCACATTTTCTATTGGCCACGCCCTCGCTCTTTAAAGAAATTATGTGACCCCAATCTGATTTTCGTCAATGCTGCTCTTAATGAACCGTCAGAAATTAAGTTTAAGTATCTTTCATATTTAAATTCAGTCCTAATATGTTTATAGAGTCTGTTATGAGATGTCTCGTCTACTTGACTTCTCCACTTCTGTATATAGCAATCACAAACACGCTCCCTCAATTCGCTTATGAAAAGATAATAGTTTTCTACTTTTTGGTTGGCCCATATATATCCAAATCCATATCTATTGAGTAACTCTCTGATCAGTGTTACCCAGTTGACCACCATCATTTTCTGCCTGATCCCACAATGCTTCATATATTTGTTTTACTAGTACAGGCACCCCATGGTCTTGTTTGATTATTTTCAACCAATACTTTATTATTCTTATCTGTCGTTCCTCAGGTGTCATTTCTGGGTACTTTTGAAACAGTGCCTTCTGACCAAACAAGGCTCGTTTGCCCTGATCCGCAAGCCTCTTCATGCCGTATGAAAACGACCCTGTACTTGACATGAAAAAACCCAAATACGTAAAGCAATTAACCACTTCCAATTCTTTCCCGTCATGGACCCATTTATCACTTTTATTTAATCTTCTCCCCTTCCTAAACACCACTATTTTAGTATTTTCGGTGTTTAATGTAAGTGCCCATGTCTTACAGTAGTCCCTCAAGCGATCGATCCCTCTCTGTAGACCCTCTCTAGTCGTACNGCATAGTTCACATTTTCTATTGGCCACGTCCACTTTTGGGATGGCCCATCGCCCTCGCTCTTTAAAGAAATTATGTGACCCCAATCTGATTTTCGCCAATGCTGCTCTTAATGAACCGTCAGAAATTAAGTTTAAGTATCTTTCATATTTAAATTCAGTCTTAATATGTTTATAGAGTCTGTTATGAGATGTCTCGTCTACTTGACTTCTCCACTTCTGTATATAGCAATCACAAATACGCTCCCTCAATTCACTTATGAAAAGATAATAGTTTTCTACTTTTTGGTTGGCCCATATATATCCAAATCCATATCTATTGAGTAACTCTCTGATCAGTGTTACCCAGTTGACCACCATCATTTTCTGCCTGATCCCACAATGCTTCATATATTTGTTTTACTAGTACAGGCACCCCATGGTCTTGTTTGATTATTTTCAACCAATACTTTATTATTCTTATCTGTCGTTCCTCAGGTGTCATTTCTGGGTACTTTTGAAACAGTGCCTTCTGACCAAACAAGGCTCGTTTGCCCTGATCCGCAAGCCTCTTCATGCCGTATGAAAACGACCCTGTACTTGACATGAAAAAACCCAAATACGTAAAGCAATTAACCACTTCCAATTCTTTCCCGTCATGGACCCATTTATCACTTTTATTTAATCTTCTCCCCTTCCTAAACACCACTATTTTAGTATTTTCGGTGTTTAATGTAAGTGCCCATGTCTTACAGTAGTCCCTCAAGCGATCGATCCCTCTCTGTAGACCCTCTCTAGTCGTACTAATTATAGCCATATCGTCTGCAAATATCTGTAACTTTATCATATTTTCTATCAACTCTACCCCCACCTGTGCTTCTGCTTCAAAGTATTTCTCCAGCTCTTTCACAAACATTGCAAAGAGGAAAGGCGACGTACTTTCTCCCTGTAAGACCCCTAAAGTTGGTTTGAAGACATACGAACTGATCCGTCTAGTCTATCCTCTCCTTCACCCTCGACAAATAATTTCATGTGTTCATAAATTTCCTTTACTATGTTTATACATTTTGAAGTCACCCCGCTGAGCCTCTTTGTACCACATTGCAGCCCTATTAATAGGAACTGTAGGACTAAATTTCGGTCAAGCTGTATCAAGTCTATCTCCGCTCAATTTGTACATCTGTTTCGCCCAGAGTGTAGTTACAATCCAAAGACCGAGAGAGCTGTAATGGTACTAAATTCCAACTCCTCTTTTGGCGTGCCTTGTGATAGGAGGCAGTGGTAGTGAGGCCTGTGACCAGTTTCAATTTCTTAAAAAGGGCTGACTTTCAAGAGAGTGCGTCTAACACTAGACGTAAGTTTATGTTCGTCTCTCGCAAAGAAGAAATCCAACACCAGGGTCACAGATGTGGTGGCTCGGGGTAACCCTTAAAATGATGTTACATATCTTGACTTGGAACGGTAGCTTCTAGAACTTTAGTTTATATATTCGTTTGCTCTTTGCCTGACCATTCGCGACAAGTTCCCCATCTTCTCTCTCGTGGAGCAGCGTGGCCTAATGGTTACGGCGTTGGACTCAAGATCTGAAGGTCGTGAGTTCGATTCCCGACCACGGTCATGTTGTAAGTGCCTTGGGAAAGCATTTCATTCTCATTTTCCTCAGTCCACCCGTCTGTAAAATGGGTACCTGGCTATAGGCAGTGGAAGATATTGTCAGAATGCAAGTGATCAGCGCCTATAAATGGCAGCGGCACTGTATGCTCCCCAGGGAGTCGAGAAAGTTCTAGAGTGATCAGGCCTGCTGGGGTAATGATAGTGTGAAGTCGCGTGAGCGGGCATTAGCCTGGATACGAGACTTTTAAACCGCATTATTATTATTATTATTATTATCTGCAGCCTTTCCATCTCCCCCTCTTCCCCGCTCCCCGTCCAAAAAAAAAAATGCAGACCTTACAACCGAGCACACTGGGGCAGGCTGGCCATTTTCTGTAATCCGCGAGAAAACTCCCCGCAGTCAATTGCTCCACACGATATGAAACAGTAATTTGTTGTCACGAATTGCAGAAAACAAAACACAAAAAAAAACCAAGAATATTATGCAGTCATTGAATTTCCAAGAGTACAAAAATTGTGCTCGGAATAATGTGTGTCACAGATCAACTGATCATGAATTTTTTAAAAGCGCACTTGTTCTGAGAGAGCATTACTAAATGTTATAACGCAATCACTTAATGTTTCCCGATGTTCAACTTATCTTAAGTATTAATTCTGAAACTTCTTAATTCTTGCTTGCAGCCTTGTGAGTGCATGGAACTGGAGAAGACAACAATGAGGAAAAGTGATAGAACATACGTGTAAAGATAATAGTAAGCAACTAGATGGACTTGCACACTGCTACCCTGGCAGATTTGAGTGGAAGCCATGCGGTTAAACTATTTAAAGTCCTTGCTGGGTTGCAATCCAAAACAGCGAAACTACATACCAAAATAACCCAACAAAACATAGTCTTCGAATATTCATAAACCGAAACATCCACGATATTTTGGATTAGAGTCAATTCTTATTGTTAAACCATGTGCACCTCTTCCATTAACCAGACTTTTTCTCGATATCACGAGAAAACGTGCCATTAGAAAAAAATCGTAACTCTGTTTTAATAGTGGGCTACAACAGAACTGTGTATAAATACAGAACAGGGGAAACGGGAAGGTAAGAGAAAGTTTTTAGGAACTCTAAATATTACACATATGGTAAGATTAGATACCTGTACATTTCTGTCAACACCCCTGGCGTGAAGAAATGCACATTTACATGAGAACAATAGAAAACAATAGTTGGTAGTCACCTTGGGCTGATTTGGTAAGCTGATCTTTTTTTCTCTTAGAGGTGTTTTTAGACAGTCACGATTTACCAATACCTTGCTACAACACTTCCTAGCGTGCACTTAGCTCAAAAAATGACTTATCGACGTTTCATAACACCACTTCTCTTTCTCCATTCAGTGCAATGTTCCTGATAATTATTAGAACAATTTACTTGATATGAAATGACGGCATTTTTTCGTTGTTTTCTTTATCCTGTGAAGTTTTGCACATTCGAGTTCCCCTGTATTCCGACGATTTGCATACGTGAGGAATATGCAGCGTTGTGGGATATGGAAATATGTTCAGGAGGAAACAGAGAATTTTTTGGCTATTATTGGAAACTTATCAGTACATTTATCGCCATCAGTCAGCCATGCTTGTGTGTCAAATTTATATCATTATGTCATGGCTTTAATTGGCTTAAGATTTGTAAATCTTTGATCACATAAAAGTGTTTAAGTAAGAGTTTACGAGGGGTGATCAATTATAAATCTCCCTGACTAGGAAGGAATGAAGCTAAAGAGATGAAATTTCACATACATACTTTTACTTTTCTACGCAGTCACTATCTAATGTGACACACTTGTTCCATCGTCCTTTGACCTTGAAGAGTCCTTGAAAGTAATTGAGTTGGGCTTTCAACCACTCTTCTGCTGCACACTAAACTTCTTTTTCATCATCAAATCTTAGTATCGTAGTCCTTTAAGCTGTTTCTTCAATGCAAGGAACAGGGAAAAGTCTGACGTGGCTAGATCAGGCGAATAGGCAGGATGAGGAAGAACTTCATATCTATATTTGTTTGCAGCAGCCGTTGAAATTGCTGCCCGATGGGATGGCGCATTGTCCTGCAAAAAACAACAACCTTTGCGAAGCTTTCCTGGTCGTTTTGCAGAAAGTGCACCATTAAGTTTTGTCAAGAGCTCTTAGTAATATTCACCATTGAATGTTTTATTCTTTGGAGGATAATCACACAGAATAATGCCTTCGGAGTCCCCCCAAAAACACCAGTCAGCATGACCTTCACTGCAGAACGGCACAATTTTGCTTTTTTGGGGGCTGGTTCTGATGGGGTTTTCCATGCTTTGTCTGACATTTTATCTCAGGATCATATTGATAAAGTTAGGTCTCATCAACGGTTACTAATCGATCATAGTCTTTCACAAAATCCAGCAAAATCCTGCAACACCGTTTTCTGTCAGCTTTCATTTTTGCTGTCAACAGGCGCGGAACCCATCTGGCTGAGACCATGGACATGTTCAAGTGATCATGCAGAATTGTCCAAACAGGAATGTTTCTTTGACAATTTCTCCCATTGTAATTCTTCGATCTGAGAGTACAAGTTGTTTGATTTTTGAGACATTTTCCTTTGTGATAACATTTTGAGGACGTCGTGTGTGAGCCTTATTTGCCACATCAAGATGCTCACATTTGAATTTTCTTACCCAGAATTTTACTATAAAGTATGATGGGCTCTTGTCAGCATACATTTGAGCCATCTCTTGATGGATTTCAGTTGGATTTTTGCCCTTGAGATAAAGATATTTGATTACTGATCTAATCTCTATCTTGTCCAGTCTGCTGGCTGAAATTGACTTGTTTCTACCAGTGTACTGCTTCTTTATAGAGGTTGTACACTTTGCTGCACAATAAAATGAAAACTAACAAACGGAAATTTCCAATTTTTCCACATGCTTATCAGTTAAGCTATGCAGAATCTGTGAAAATTGTATTTAATAGGGCACATTCCTTCCTAGTCAGAGAGATTTATAATTGATCACCCCTCGTACATGCATTCAGTTTGCACTGCGTTTACGAATAGATATAGCCACACGCCTGCTCGTACCCCTCGTGGTTCCGTTCTTCCCTATCAGCCTGGTTTACGTCCGTTTCTCCGAGACTATTTTTCCTGATGTTAAAGGCCGGTTCGCATACTTTGTTATTATAAACTCTAAACATTTAGCTTATCCAACATACTTTACTTGCTGAGATGCACGCCGAACTTTTCAAACGGTTGTATCGCAGTGCGTTGCAGCTCCATTAATGGATGTTACATCAATGAAAACTTTATGCTTTTGATATAATATCTGTATTCTTCAAAACTTTACGTTTATCTGTCATGTATACCTTTATTATGTAGTGCTGGCACCTTGATTCGGCATTCCATTTATTTGGCGGATGGTATTCTGTTTGTATTCACCCTTGCAGAACCTTCATTTGAGTTCCAGCGATGTGTAAGAACATGTTTAAATGTTGACAGTGCTTCCAGGTCATGTTAAACATACTCATCGCTTCAATGACTGCCATTGTGTCTTACAAGAAAGGGTATCACACTAAGCAGAGCGTAACGTGACTTTTACCTTTTGATGTCTAGGGAGGACCTTTTCTTCGGAAATGTAACTTCAATGTTGACAGTGGCAAAACAAAGCCAGCTGACGTATAAGTTTGTGTTTAAGACCAAATTTGTGTCACTGAAGACGGAACCGGGGAGAGGTCACCTGAATGCCATAAAATATATCCCTTCTCGCCCCTTTGCAGAGAAAGTACAGTGTTCATCGGCTTTGAGCATTGTTGTGCCCCCGACATGGGTGCATTGGAATCTTTTGTTATAGAAAGAATGATTTTTTTTTTTTTTTGGGTATGATGACCACAACAGGCAACGCTCGTAGTAGAATGTTGTCGGTTTTTCCACCTGGTGATCTGGTTTATGAATAAATCCATAAGTTTTCATTGCGCTGACTGACTGCGCCAAACTTCAGTTTGTTGATTAGGAGGAAACGGATGAGGGAGGGAGGCAGGCAGACAGACAGGCAGGTAGGCAACAGGGAGGCAGGCAGGCAAGCAGGTAGGAAGGGAGGCAGGGAGGAAGGGAAGGAAGAGAGGCAGGACGACAAGCAGGCGGACAGATAGATGGTACAGCACTGAAACATTGTAAGGAGGAATATGAGAGAGACCCAGAGAAAGAAGAGGGAAACAGGCGAAACCGCCTTCCGATAGGTTAGTTTGTTCCGGCAACGTTTAACGGAAACTATGTTAACAGAAATCATAAACTTCAATGATGTCGCTGCAGTGTATGTTTTTATACTCACAGTCACAGGCGTACCTAGACGCATGGGGTCAGAGCTCCGTTAGGTAACTGCGACATAAATTCCCCGAGAGAGAGAGAGAGAGAGAGAGAGAGAGAGAGTATGTATGTATGTGTGTGTGTGTGTGCGCGCGCGCGCGCGTGTGTGTGTGCGTGCGTGCTCGCTCGAATGATGGAAAAATGGTTTTGGTTTTTAAGAATTTAAATTGTTATACTTGCGCATTTCCAATTGAATGTTGTCTGAGCTTAATAAACTTATTGTATAGCCATTGTGTGAATCAATGGTCATATGCATAATTATATTCTTGCGTTAATTAAACGTCCTCTTCGCACAAAACATTAATAATGTTCACCGTAGTTAACGCAGTGCAGAAATAAATGCAAGGCTTATGCACACGACCAGAGGACACAGTGGGCCATGTTGTACAGTGTTTTAGATAAAAATGATATGACAGGCGGACGAGAGGCGGGCGAGAAGGACAAGGGTTGTCTTTCTTAGGAATGTCGAGAATGAAGGTTTGTGACACTATTAATATTAGAAGGGCAAATCACTCATTGTGTACAACCCAGTTAATCCGCAAGTATGTAAAATCCCCCTTTTTTGGGGCCCTGCCAGCCTGTGTCAGAGTGTAGAAATGTGTAAAATGACCTGTGATCTAAATAAAGCACCCAATTTTAAAGTTTCAGGTACAGTTTGAGCCTTCTAGATAAAAAAATAAAGTGTGTAGGCATATGTATTCACACGCGGTCAAAACCAGCCAAATGAAAATTTGGGGACCAAATCAGAATTCGAGGTGATCTTTTTCAAAAAACATTTGTCAACAATTTTGGGCGTTGACCCCCCTTTTTCTTCCCGTTAAAAGATCGAGCAAAAGAAATACGTTAACCTCCATGGAAGAAATTTCTCCAAATCACAGTGGGTTATGTAGAATAACACAAAATGTTAATAGGGCCAAAAGAAGAAAAACACAATAGGTGTCCAAGACCTTAACCAGCAGCTAGTACCTGGCAGGTTTCCACTTAGAAACACAATGTTTACATCATGGTGGTCGAGGGGGGTCATCTAGGCTATCTGGACAGCCTTTTAAACTTTCTCTCCCCCTGTGGCCCTCCCCAGCCCCAGCCCCCTCACCAAGTCCAGCCTGTANTTCTCCTTCTCTCACTTTCTCTCTCTCTCTCCTTCTTTCTTTCTCTCTTCTTGTCTTCGACTTTACTTCTCGATGTCTTGTCATATTTAATCAATCTATGAAGATCGTCTCATGAAATATTCATTTTTTAAACTACAATTTATTTCCTCCTGTTCCTGAAAGCTCTTTATTTGATCCCCCCCACCCCACCCCATCCCCACCCTTAAGAAAAATCACCACCCCATCCCTTCTCAGCCCACCCCATAGGCTCACATAGGAGTGTCAAAGGAAATTGCATTTTATTTAAATTCTTTGGGGCAGATGAACCAAACTTTTGTTTCTCCAGGGCTTCTTCCGCAATCAATAACAGAATGACCTTTTAAAAAATGTCAATGAGACCACTTTTAGATTTTAAATATGTGGTTACAAGTGGATTTGACCATTATGGGTTACAAATATGGTCAAATAAAAACCACCTGCTCATGCCAAGGTGTTTACATGGACACAATCACCAACCAAGAGGGGGTCACTTTTTTCCTTTCCTCCCAGTCACTCCCAGGTCACTTAACTCTGACCATTCCCTACTAGTTCCCCTTCAAATAGGCTACCATGGCAAAATTTTAGGGTTGAACTGTAGGTTCATGGGAGCTATCAAAGTAGCATAGGGTATGTCATCAAGAGAACTGGCTATTTTGAGAGAAATCAAACTCTTAATTGGGCCATAAGAATGATCTAAGATATATATTTCAGCAACACTGGCACCATTTTGTAGGGAAATGAATGTGCTTGACAGCTGACATTTGCATATTTCTCCAGGGAACTAACAAAGGCTACCAATACCTCATCCAATTCATCTCAGTGAGTGAGACTACTGAACATTTTCTGTATGCCTCTGCAAATATACCTCACCACAGGAATATCCAGAATGCATCACTATTGACTACTCAAAACATATGTAGGAAATAATCAAATGTGAGGAGTGGTTTAGGTTTGTGACATCTATTAGAAGGGCAAATCACTCATTGTGTACAACCCAATTAATCCGCTAATATATAAAATCCCCCTCTTTTGGGGCCCTCCAGCCTGTGTCAGAGTGTAGAAATGTGTAAAATGACCTGTGATCTAAATAAAGCATCCAATTTTAAAGTTTCAGGTACAATTTGAACCTTCTAGATAAAAAAAATAAAGCGTGTAGGCCTATGTATTCGCATGCGGTCAAAACCAGCCAAATGAAAATTTGGGGACCAAAACAGAATTCGAGGTGATCTTTTTCAAAAGACATTTGTTACAAATTTTGGGCGTTGACCCCCCTTTTTCTTCCCGTTAAAAAGATCGGGCAAAAGAAATTTCCCGAAATAACAGTGGTATATGTAAAATAACACAAAATGTTAACAGGGCCAAAAGAAAACTTTTCAAAAGAAGGTCTTTTGATACCTATTGGTTTTTCTTCTTTTGGCCCTATTAACATTTTGAGTTATTCTACATAATAATATATACCACTGTGATTTGGGGAAATTTCTTCCATGGAGGTTTAAGTACTTCTTTTGCTCGATCTTTTAACGGGAAGAAAAAGGGGGGTCAANGGGGGGGGGGGGGGGTCAACGACCAAAGTTCAGTTTTTCGCAAATCTCTTTCCAAAAAGGTTACCTCGAATTCTGATTTGGTCCCCAATTTTTCATTTGGCTGGTTTTGACTGCATGCGAATACATATACCTACACATTTCTTTTTTATCTAGAAGGCTCAAATTCTACCTGAAACTTTAAAATTGGATGCTCTATTTAGATCACAGGTCATTTTACATATTTCTACACCCTGACACTGGCTGGCAGGGTCCCCCAAAAGGGGGATTTTATATATTAACGGATTAATTGGGCTGTGCACAATGAGTGATTTGCCCCTCTAATAGGTGTCACAAACCTGAAGAGCGACGATGATAATTAATATTTATTAGTAACACTCATCAAAAGTCTCTAAACAAAGATCCAGACCCCCCC
>JAWQUT010000005.1:5234595-5251199 GCA_033807755.1 Ellobium chinense
AAATCCCGCAAATACCTTTCATGTACCATGCCAAGTCATGGTATTTAACTGAAGCAGGTTAACTTGTCTGTCGACGTATCTTCATTCAGTGCAAAATGATGGCGAATATTGAGAGTAGGAAGAGGTGTGTTTAGAAACTCTTACCTGTCACTTCAGAAAAATAAACCAAACGAATCAGATGTCTTGGTTAGGTTGCAATGCAGTGTCCACTGGCAACGTCCGTTTGTCAATAAGCTCAGACATTGAACATCCACAATCTCATTATATGAGATAATTCTAGAGGCACGCGTGACGGAGATTTGCCGCTTTCTGCTCAAGTCTTGTTGTAATGATTCGCAGCAGACTGACACAGTACAGCCCCTGGCTAGTACAACAACGCCTCCAACTGCTAAGCCATTGGAGTTGGATTAATGAAGTGGCCCAAGCGACTCATGTCGGTGTTGTCGTAAAATTGGAATCCAGCGTAACCTCCCTGACTTTGAAAGCTGCGGTCACGGACGGCGCAAAGCAACATGAGATTCGGCCTGGCCGAGGTGAGATGAGGTGACAGGAACTAGGAAAGAGCCGCATGTTACAGAACGCTGTAGTTATGGTGCTCCGTCATCCGCAGTGGGCCATGGGAGGTCGTCTCTGCTTGCGGGGATAAGCGCTATAAAAATTAAGTAGAACAGTCAGCTTCGCTTAATCACAGCTCCTTCAGAGCATGGAAAAAATTGTGATTAAAAGGAGTTGCGATCATCCTGTGGCCTTTATATAGAAATATAGAAAGTTGCGATTATCCGAACTGCGTTAAGCGGAGTCGACCGTATAAACAGCATTCCCATCACTTTTTTTTTTGGTATCTTTTAATTTTGTTGTCCTTTCCTTAATATATCTTGGCCTAAGCCTTTTTTTTTAATCTCTTTGCATCACGACACAAAACAGAGTAGGCAGAATTGTCAGTGCCTAAATTCTGACGCAGCTACCATCGCTGCTACTCTCGGGCAAAGTTTACAAAACAACGTTTTAACATCTAGTATTTCTCAGCTACACTTACAGCCTTTTTACCTTCGCTGCATGGCTGTTTTCTAAGCCATTATTGTCTTGGTATTATGTTAATTACATTTTAGAATGTCGACGGTCGATACATTCTGTCTAGTAGTAGGCAGATATTTGACGTTATAAGTATAGGGATACTCAGATTTCACACTTAAAGTATCGAACGTATTAATTCTATTTCGATTATTATACTTTAAGTTCTGGATAGGCACTTCGATATTTTCGATACCTCGTTGATACATTTCATATCTTTTCAGTACCCATATACCTTTCAATGCCTTTGATACCGTCAGGCTCTCACTGAGATGATGCTAGATATTTGGTACGGGTAGATAGTTTGGTGCTGAAGATCGGAACTGAATCGAATTTGATTGGATACTTTCAATATCGTTAACTGATTTTGCCTCGAAGAAAGTGGTAGCCGGCGGGTACCTAGATTGGCACTTAGATCAAAATAGGATCGAATATGATTTATATGCTTTCGATACTGTTCTGGATTTGATGAAACGTCTCACAGACTGAGGATCGGGTGGTGATCAAAATTACCTTCCTTGCGTTTTATGCTAGATAGGGCATTGTACCAGGTAAAAATTAAGCAAAGCATGATGGATTTTGTATTTTGGGGGGGGNGGGAGAGGGGGGCTGTTTGGGCCAAAGAAGCAGTTACCGCTTAAATCAGAAGTATCGAAATAGTGTCGAAACTCCAAAGATTGAATTGGGCTACTGAATCGAAATTCCTAAATATTGAAAGTATCGATACGCAGCAACGATAACCGCCCACCACTAGTTCTGTCCCTGGTGTCCTATACAGCTGCTTGTCATGTACTGATGTCATGTACTGAGCAGTGACTGCATGATCGGTGTGACTTTTATACAGTACACCCTGGTCAAGGCAATACAAACCTCGAATAACGTCAACATGCCACAGTCACTTCCGCTTTACCGCTTTAATATATATATTGCATGTTATTATTTGGAAAATGTTGCGTGTTGCGATTAAGCAGATGTTAAGATTATACGGATTGCGATTAAGCGGAGAAGACTAAAATACTAATTTTGATAAACACAGACACAGATTAAGAATAGGAATGGTATGACAAATGGAAAGCATGTACAAACACTTGTTTCCCAAAACGTTGGTAAATGATGTTTAGTTGAAAAGAGAGATTATGATAAAGTAATCATTCCATTTTTTCGACAATCGGTCTTGCCCCCTCAGTTCTTCCTCCAGCACCAGCCTCTTCAAGACACAGACACTTCCATCACACAGACCTTACCTTTATGGTTTCAACATATTATGAAGCAGTAGATTATGTTGGAATATGTACTAGCGACATTACAGCCGTATCACTTTACAGAGACAGGTATAAAGTTGTTGTACTTTTTGAAAGTACAGCAGACTTGTAGTTTTCAAATTCCTTATCAGCTATTGGTCTCAGTATTTTCTGTGCTGTGAATAAAGCAATGAGATGATCAGGCTCTGCTCACGTGAGGTTGTTGGCCCTAGAATGCTTAACAGTTTATAATCGCACTCAAAGTCATGGGGATAGCCGTCATCGGTAAGAAGTGTCACCCTCACGAGCGTCAATAATGACTTAAAAGTGAGACCACCTGCTCACTGAGTTCCAGGTGTATGTGTCAAGGCTGCGGCCAGGAAGTGATTCTATAACCGTGACAGCCATATTTGACGATCTTGAGCTGGTATTGTTACATTTGTTTTACCAGACCTTCTTGGCCATTGCCTCTGTTTATCAGCACTATGACCCTCCCGCCAATAAGTACGGATAAATTCGTTGGTGTGTCAGGATCTTTTTTTTTTTTACGAAATTGCGCCGTTTCGAGTTTGATCCCTGCCCCAAATCATCAGCACAGGCCCTTAAGAGAGTCCCAGGTATTGCCCTTTTTTCATGCATAAAACCTAATTTTAACTTCATGCGTGACCTCCTTAATGCTCAATATTAAAAGACACTCATTTAAAACTTTGGTGGGAGATTAGGAACAAGATTTTAAAAAAAAACAAGTCGAGATTGTTTGACCTCCTTAATGCTCATTATTAAAAGACACTCATTTAAAGCTTTGGTGGGAGATTAGGAACAAGATTAAAAAAAAACAACAAGCACTTATGCCTTTGTAACCTCCCTGGTAGCCAACCGGAAGCATTCTTACGGGCTGCAATTTCTCTTGTCACGACAATCGTGACAGGACGATAAACATTTTCATTGTCGATAAAAACTAATGCTCATGTTTTTTGCATTTGTATACCACATTTTACCTCAATCCGCTATTTTAAAAGGCCACGACTGACGGAAACATTGATTTTCATTGGACGCACGTGAAATTTTAAGTGTATTTCAAAACACCAAATATCAGCGGGAAGTTAACATAATCACTCACATGCACTGCCGGTTTTAAAAAAAGTAACAGTTTGAAAACTTCTTACATTTTGAGCGCGCGTTTAATGCTCGTTAGTATGTAAAGAAACCAAATTAAACAACCTGGTGAGCGTTGTAGGGGTAAATATGGTATTGATTGCCTTTCTTCACTCTATTCCTTACAGGTTCTCTTGATAAATGATATTATATAAACATAATATATCCATATGGAAACTTTTCATGAACTAAGTACATAGCAGATAATACATTAATAAGTGAATTAGATATAGCATACAATCATGTCTATACACACACTTTCTCTCTGTTTCTGTCTCTCTGACTCTCTCTCTCTCCCTCCCTCCTTTCATCCGCCCAACAAACCAATTCATCAGCACTTAATCGTGTTGTCGTCTTGAATTTTACGACACCGATATCATATGCAATTTGATATATGGATACATAGAGAGATGAATACTTAGAGGAGTCAAGATTGTACTGAGACGGCCTTTCCACTCACATGACATTCCGTAAGATTTTCTGACTGCAACTTCATAATTATCTTATATAGAGAGGTTTTATTGCCTGCTTGGAATGGGGCTTACATTTATATAGTATGCCTTAGATTAATCCAATTCTTAATTGAAGCTATCGGATGTCAGCGATGAGTGGCTGATCTGTTCCAAAGGCTCAGTCCACAGCGAAGCAGCGTCTTTGCTGGAACTGACATGATGAACATGCTGTCATTAACACTGCATGGTGTGATAACCACATGAAAGTATTGTCTACAGCTTAAAATTAACGAGAGCTGAACGGTGCTTGTGCTTTTGTTTGTGTGTGTGTGTGTGTGTGTGTGTGTGTGTGTGTGTGTGTGTGTGTGTGTGTGTGTGTGTNATGCATGCGTGCGTGCGTGCGTGCGCGCGCACGCGCGCGTTTGAATATATATCTGCGGAAGCACATTCTTATTCCTTTGTTATAGCGCATTTAGTTGTAATCCTGACATTTTAAGCCTACTTCCGTTTTTAGGAGCCGTACGTATAAATAGTATGTCGCACATCTAGGTGGATTTATGCAATGGAACATCGACATTAGGGAATCATTTAATGGTTATATCTTGTTATTATATGAATTTTACATGCATGTATTCAGTATCAATTCGTTGCTCTCGGGTGCCATTATCAGCTGTTAATGTTCTATGACAGTGTCACTAATGGAAAAACAAAGCTGTTGTTTGCGTATTGATGACTCATGGGAGTTGAGAGTATGGTTATCTCAATGATCTGCACCTAATAACCAGTGTCAGAGATGGAGCAGTGCGAATAAGATGCAAATGACAAAGCAGTTGACCTTCCCAACATCATGATGTAGCTTAATTTACAGTCCCGGGCTACCCAGGCCTGCCTGCCTACAACTGAGCAGCCAGATATAGCCAGCAGTCGGTGTTTTGCAATTACAGGGCCCCTTTTGTTGGTGTGGAGGACTGTCGGCCTGTTACTAGTGTTAGATTAATAATAATGAGGTTTATACGTCTCGTGTTCTGCCCAACGTCCGCTCACTTGACTTAAGATAATTGTTGTAACCAAGATTAGATCTAGATCGTGTCTGGCGGCAAGCTTACAATAAGGCGAGGTTGTTATGAACGCTGTCTGTGACATCAAACTGTGTCACCCTTAGGTCAGAGGCTGACATGATGAGCTGAACGGTACGGGACTAGTTACAAGCCCAGGATTTGCGTGCATGCAGGTTAACAGTCTGCAGGTAGTCTAGTACAAGAAACATAAATGCATTCGGCTGAGTCCCACAATCATATTATAATCACGCGAATTTGTCTACCCTTTGTGAAATTTCGACGAGAGCGATCTGATGTAGAATTTTTGTTCACGGTTTTGGAAAGTCATACTCAGATGAATGTCAAGACACTTGATAGACATGTCGTGACTGGTTTTTAGCATGGAAATGAAAACAATAGCCATGTCTGCTGCTGTGAAGTGCGTGGTAACTAGGGAAGCCACTACATCCTTAATCGAGCCCTTGGGAGACTGACAGAAGAGTGGTTTCTATGCTGCCCACCCTACGGTTAATATTCATAAGACGAAAGGCCAATTAATCTCGTGGTTGTTTTCCATTCTAAATTCACCAGATAAGCTGACCTGTTCAAAATGGCTTTAAAAAAATCTTTATATTATGTGGCTTTATAAGATAGGCCAGGACCACCCTTATTATTTACTTCACAGTTCTGTTTTCCAGTGAGAACACGTCCGTTTACCAATAACCATAAGCATTACGCACTCATTCACGCAGTCGAGCCTCACTCTAAGACCATGTCAAATATGAGATTGTTTGGCCAGGCTGGCTTATTCGGAAAGGTAGATTAGTTAAAGTCAGAAACTGCACTAGCGTTGGGTAACTTAATCTAAGCCATCTCGTTTCCTGGTTGCCTCTGACATCGCCTGATGCAGTTTGTTCCATGACTCTGCACAAACATTCCGTCTTACCCTCTCAGTCATACTGGGCTGGATGGATGTTGGAGGGCGGAGATGTTCGTTATGTCAGCGATAGTAGAACGGAGGATGGCATTTGCTCACGGAACTAGGCCCCTTCTGCCAATCAGCATTGTTTGCATACATTTTATGAGTGTGTCAAGTTCTCAGTTTTCCTATACGAAATTTGCCGGACGTCCCTTTAGGAGCCCATCCTCAGACCATCAGCACGAGCCCCTGTGAGAGTCCTAGAATACGGCCTTTAAATCATGTATAAACCTAAACTGTAGCGTGCTGAAGCTGTGGACACCGACACTGCGTACATCTGACTGTGTTACTTCTTTGGGCAAGATTCTAAGACCCTGCATAGAGAAGCCACCGAATATGTTTCGGCGTATAGGTGACATACTCACTCTGCGCCGATCTTTCCGAGGGAGGACACATATTTTCAGCGCGTGTAGGCACACTTCTCAGTTGAAAAAGTCCCCAGTCCAGCTCTATGACGTCACACATTTGGTGACGGCCCACTGACGGGGCACTCCGAGCAGCAGGCGTCGGTGAGTAGGAATCAAAATTCATTCCTATAAAATAAGCTGCCACCGATCCTGCAGATCGGCGCAGAGAGTAGGCCGTGTCTCTGTGCGGTTGTAGAAATTGTATAGATTGATTCTTATAGCTTACGGCGCANCGTCACACATTTGGTGACGGCCCACTGACGGGGCACTCCGAGCAGCAGGCGTCGGTGGGTAGGAATCAAAATTTCATTCCTATAAAATAAGCTGCCACCGATCCTGCAGATCGGCGCAGAGAGTAGGCCGTGTCTCTGTGCGGTTGTAGAAATTGTATAGATTGATTCTTATAGCTTACGGCGCATAGTGGTTTGGTGACAAAAATCGGCCGTCTTTATGTTCTCCCACAAAGACACTCTTGCCAAGAGGTTGGTCAAGGGCTAAGGGCCGGATTAGAAAAAAAGCAAGCACACGTAAGAGAGTTCTAGACAATGATAATATCTAGGGAATATTCTAAGGTTGCCTTTCTTCACTACCCCTAACCCTGCCAGTCCCGGGATATTGCATACGAAATTTGCCAGACTTTCGGATGCCGTGTCGTGGGGGGGGAAAAAAAATCGTCTTCCCTTTATTTGTCTGCAGTGATGGATAAATCAATTACGTTGACAGCAGCATGGCAGGAAGTTAAGATTACCTTCAGGAAAGCACTCATCCAATCATAAAGAGAACGTCGGAAAGACCATGAGATCCGATCACTAGAATTTGTAGGATGAAGAGGACAAACAAAAATTAGGATTATCTGCCGAGAGAGGGCGACGAAACTTTTTACAGACCGTTCTTAACTAGTCATATCCTGTGAGGCTCACTTTCGTTGTTGTGTGAGTGCTGTATCCGGACTAAGGAGCGCCATCCTTTAAATTGATGAGGCTTAGTGACACAGTCAAATCGCACCGAAATTAGGGGCTGACTGGGAAACTCTTAACTGTCTTAACCTCTTAGTTTATAAACCGCAACCCCAGGTCAAAATAAGAAAGGACAAGAAGATGATGACAAAGATTCAGGTCTCATAATATTCAATGCACTGATCAGCTGTAAGCCAAAATTATGAAAATATCACCACCTGCTCTCAACAACGTTTAATTTAAAACTTTGAAGATTGCACTAAATTTGTCTGTGGATTCACGCTTGCAGCGCTTTTGTGCCGCTCCTTAATGTTCAAATTATCAAGTGTGGTTTTTGTGCTTGATAACTTGCGCGGCTTGTTGCGGAGCTCTCAACGCATTATAAGATGTTTCCACGAGCTACAAAGAAAAAGGCTTTTCCATTAATTGTTTTCCCTCTCTGCCTCCCTCCCCTTCTTTCTCTCGCTCTCTCCGTCTTTCTCGCTCTCTCTGTTTCTCTCCCACCTTTACTCTTCCGGTTCCTCTCTCTCCTTTCCATAGTGAAACTTTCTGAAATAAAAGCGCCCTTATCCACTCTCTCTCTCTCTCTCTCTCTGCGCCTGTCTCTCTTCTTTTCCCCCACTGTCTCTCTGTCGCTGTCTCTTTCCCACTTTAACCCTTCCGGTTTCTTGCCCCCCCCCCTCTCCACAGTAAAAACCTTGTGGAATGAAAACGCCCTCACGCAGACTCAGTCTCTGTCTCTGTCTCTGTCTGTCTCTCTCTCTCTCTCTCTCTCTCTCTCTCTCTCTCTCTCTCTCTCTCTCTCTCCCACATTAATTCTTCCCATTTTTCTCTCCTTCCTCTGCATAATAAAAGCCTTCTGGAATGAAAACGCCCCTATCCAATCTTCCCCTTCCCCCTCCTCCCCCACCGGACTCACCCGTGGAGACGTAGTGGAATGCTCCCATGGTCGTATCTCCAGTGGACGAGAAGGAGTGCTCACGAGGAAAGCATTGAATGCATTTTGCCGGCATTGATCCTTGTTCAGCTATTGAGACGCAGGCTTCGTTGCGCTTAACGCAGAGAAAATTGTACCCGAGGATATACAGTTTCCGACCTCTGTCTGCACGTGCCCAATCTATTACCATCATTTTCTGGGGCCAGAGAACTGCGGAAAACGCATGGGGGTGATCTAAAAAACGACAACAACAACAGTAACAAACAAGCAAATCGCCATATAAGACTGAACAAACGATAAGAAACAAAAACCATAATTATAATATTACCCTCATATCTCAGTCCGCATTTTGATCACGAAACAACTATACGACCTGGTACCTCGGGCGAAATTTTGTTGTTAGAAGACAAACACGCCCACATAGTCTCAGTAATGTCCAAGTGACCAGATACCGATGTTTGTTAGTTGGAGAGAATACTTACTTCGATAGCCACTAGTCCCGTTTCACTTATGTTTTGTGTTAACACATTTATTTATTACGACATTTATTAGTTTTAGTCTCAGTTTGATTATTCAGGCCGGAGCCAACCTCATAACAATATACAGTAAATACCAGTTCAGAAGGGAAATAAAACCTGGACTGTTTTTAGACACGTCGAGCATCTTCATAACGGCTACATTCTTGTCATGTATTATCAAAATTGCCTTCAAACGGATTCAGAGGGATTCGAATAAAGTAATCGCCGTTCGTTATTTCAAGACGCGGTCGCCTTTGACAGGAGGATATCTTACACAGGTCAGGTATTTTTCCAGAATGTTTCAATAACTTTTCCTTCTGATTGTCACGATAATATGGCTTGGTCGGAGGTTTTGGGCTGTCGTAAAGCAATAAAAGAAAGGCATTGCATATTCAAACTTTATCAGTCCTGTAGTCGGTCAGAATCTTTGAACAACTAGATCTTATTATAGGGTTTTAGATTAATCATTTTGACGGTCGCTTTATAGAGTGTTTTTCCTTATTGCTTACTCTTTCAGACATAGAAAGGGTGGTCGATTGCGGTCGTGTGAGACAGATGGTCGTCATATGAAGGTCAGATATGCAGGAAATATGAACGGTCTTCTCTGAAACCTAGTCTCCGCGGCTAGGCGCCAAACCAGATTCGATCATACCTTTGATATAAAAAGGATTCATTCGTCCAGAATAGCCACTAAGTATCAATACTTTCCGAACTAGACCACCTTTCCATTCTACGAATGGGAGTGCATTGGGAGTCAACATGACCGAGAAACAAATTCATGGGGCACAAAAACTACTAATAGTGGTCTACACGCACCAATCAATGCAAGAAAGATGTCCAGACAAAGCGCTAGAGGCGATAGGATAGCCAACGCACCGAAACGCACCATAAACAACATTCCAGACGCCATGAAAGTATTGGATGGCTGTTGCTACCGGAATAGCTTATGCCGATATAGCAACAAAAAAAAAATTGTTTTTCGCCGCTTTTACCCAAATAAAACACAAGCAAAGAATGTTTTAAGTCGTCCTGAAAATCTGGCTATTGTTCATCCTACACTGAGAGAAGAGTAGTGAAAAGAAGCCTCTGAAGTGCACCTTTATTCATAACAATCTTCGTCGCCACCTTTGAAAATGTTAAATGGTGGGGAATGTCTGGTTTCAGGCTACGAAAGTATATTGTATGGTTCAGACAATGTAAATTGAAGAAGTGGCAGTATAAATAATGTAAATGAAGTATCTCTGGAGCAGAGTGCTCTGAACTGTCGTCAGCCTTGTAGTGTTGTACAGTACCATAACGTCATGCTGAGTCCACATTTGTCTAAATTATTGTTTCAATTTCCAGGGACCGTCCCGCATAATTTTTGGTCTAAGGGTAGGGATAGAAAGAGAGTTCATAGGTAATGATTATCCCCAGGGTGCTTTTCCTTTCCTAACCCTCCCCTCACCTTACTACTGACTCTAAACCAAGCAGTAGGTGGGAGAGTTGCCAAAATAAATTATAATTTATGTGGAAGAGCATGACGATAATGCGTTCACAGCATAGGCTCAGATCAAACACTTTTGAAAATATCATGAGTATGTTCAACAGGTGAAAATCTGTAGCAATCAAAAATATGTAGGGATCAAGAAAGCAAATAAACCTTTGTTACAGCGATAATGAGCTGACATACGTATCGTTTTGTTTGCTTGTTTGTTTGTTTCCAGTAAGCGTTGAATAATTGATGGCGCTTTTGATGACCTCAGGGCAAAACGTTTCTGGTGGCTTTTGTGGGATTTTCTCAAATGGTCAGTTTTGTTAACAAGAAACAAGAACAATAAAACGCTATAAAACTGGCAATTCTGTAGCGTGTTTGATTAGGTTTACAGTATGTAGATGAAAGACTGGAGTTGTTTTTTTTTAAAGGGATGGATGGGGACTGGAAATGAATGGATGGCTATATATCTAGAAAATAATTAATGAACAGCTAGTGGTAAAGTCTTTCCACTGTAGTTGTTATTGGAGGTCGGCAGCCTTAGTGTTTCATTTCGCCACCTGAGAACAGGACCCTCATTCTGTGTCTAAAGAGCACTGTAAAGCCTTGATCGCAATTCGCTCTGGAAAATTATTGGATTTGTGATTTCGTTGTTTTTTTTTTGTTTGTTGTTGTTGTGTGTGGGTTGGGACGGAAAAGATATTAACTTATACCTCCCCCCTCCTCCCCCGCTTCTCCACCACCGTGCACTTCGTGGGTAGTCCTCATAAACTGAAGGGTCAGGCAGATTAGGTTGTGGTGTCCTTTGGAAAAGCACTTCACTCATATTATTTCCCCACTTGACTCAGATGTGACTGAATACTTGACTTCAGAGCGGCACCGCGACGACTAGCAATGACGTTTTATGAATTTCATTTGTAATATTGTGTGTTTAAATGTATAAAACACGTATATGTTTTTCTACGTTTATCTGTGTTATGAATGAAATGTATAACAATGTATGACATCGTAGAACATTTTCCCTACGGGATAAATAAAAGTCTTATACATTTTTCGTCCTTCAAAGGCCATAAAAAATGAGGATCTAAAGTAATTCCATACCCCGTCCTGGTGACATCTCGATGAGTCAGTAAGGAAGGCGAGACTGGCATGCGCACTAATCTTTTTGGACATGTCGTCTCCCAAGTAGGGATGAAATTTAGATGTATGGAATAGCTTTCACTGTGATGCGAGATGGACACTCTGGGCGGCTCGTCGCAGGAGTTGAAGATTCCTGAATTAGATGTCTGGGGGACTGCTTGATAATTTGAGGAATTTTAGACACATGTACGCACCTTGATTGACTCGTCTTGACTGACTGACTGACTCTCACTGACTCACTCTCTCGCTCACCGATTGACTGACTGACTGACTGACTGAATCACTCACTCACTCACTCACTCACTCACTCACTCACTCACTCACTCACTCACTCACTTTGTCTGACCACCCTTTAGTCCGTCCAGCTGTGTGTCTGCCTGCTGACCTGTCTGTCTGATCCTTCTCCGCCTTAACTTTTTCCGTTTTTCACCATTGATGCCAAAGGCAGAGCAAATTGAGAATTTCATACTATTTAGGATATTATGTAAAATTACCACAGTTCGCTAACAGATCTGTGTCCAGACAAAAGATGAAAAAGTCCAAGAAACGCTCCCTGAGGTTGAAGATGATTTGTGATAATTTAACCAGATAAACATGTAACCAGAGGTTACAGACCCCTGGTAACAGGTACGAATGAATTTGTGCTCGGGTCAAATTTGGGAGAGTAAGAAAAGAGACAGCAAAACCTTGTTCTTTGGATAGATAGACAATATACTGCGAATTTCTTTGAATGCCTTCAGGAATTTGTAAAGAAAAAAAGTTTCAAGCAGCAAAGTTCAATTGCTCAACGCTTCAAGTTTCTGCCCAGCTTACCGTTTGCACCAGCAAGCTCAATTTTTAACCTCTTCTTGTGAACAGTGTAATGAGCACGGTTGAGAGTGTCTTTGTAACCGCAGAGGAAAATTTTACTGAAAAGCTCAAAGACGGAGATTGGCTCTTGTAACATAAGAAGTGATAACAGTTTCAAAAAGTGCTAAATCGCCGAATGATAGGAATAAAAAACAGAAATTGTCTTTACTAGGACTAAGTTCAAGAATGAAGTGAAAGTTGATTTTGAAAGGCTGCTGTAAGGAGCTGGAGCTGAGAATCGTTAAGTTAAAGAAAACAGTGGGTGGGCTAAAAGCAGACACAGTGTGGCTATAATTGACGTGGATCAACAGCATTAAGAAGGTTGAACTTAGGGATCAAAACGAGCCAGGGAAGTGGAGGTAAAAGAGCAAGGAATGACATTTCATTTGAAAAACACTCTTTAAGGGGAAAAAAAACAGGGCGGGGGAGAGGCGGAAATTGAGGGAAACGGCCCAAGGAAATAAGCAAACAAACAGTTAAAGACCAATTCGCAAATTCAAGTAAATAGAGCTACATTAGTAAACTAGGAGGAGGAGTGGCGAAAAGTGCACAGTAGTAAGCTAGGAGGAGGAATGGCGAAAAGTGCACAGTAGTAAGCTAGGAGGAGGAGTGGCGAAAAGTGCACAGTAGTAAGCTAAGAGGAGGAGTGGCGAAAAGTGCATAGTAGTGAGCTAGAAGGAGGAGGCCCAAGGTGTGACGAAAATTGCACATGCGACTCATATAGCTTGAATTAGAGAAGCCAGAGAGTGTAGTGCGCATGACGAAGTATGAAACGAAACTCTGAGGTAAAAGAGGAGCTAGTGTGAAACTCGAGAGAGGAAAGGAATAACATAATATAACATGATGTATAAACTACATGGCAAATCATGTCATGTCAAAAGGAGCAAAATAGTGTAAACTGAATGAAGAATCGGCTATCATTATTGAAATGGAAATGGGTCATTTTCATCAAATACAAATAATGGTAATTCCCCATCCACTCTCTGAGCGCAAAGACTTTCTCGCCGTTTTCTGCTATCTGGCTTAGCAAATCTGAAAACCAATTGTGAACATACTATCAGAGGTAGAGGTTTGTTCTTGCAGAAGAACGTTCTTAGTGAAGTCATAAATAATTTTCTAGGACTTTTAAAATGATGCTTACTTGAGAGTAATGATCCATCTGTAGCCTTTTTGCAGCCCCTTTAGAGTGTCACGAAGGCAAATGACCGAAACACTTTCTAGACGGGAGTAGTTTCATAGGATGATCTTCTGTTGCCTCGCTTTCCCAGTAAGAGAGTTTCCAGTCTACATGTATATCGTTCTTTCATGGCTAACACTTGCTCTGTTGTCACCGTGTGAAGAACCATTTCTGATTGCGGACTTCAGGAAAACCAGTAAACGCGAACGTCTCTGGGGAACTGGTGTTGGCATGAACCCAGAATCAACAATTTCCGGCAGCTGCTGTTGGCACAAACACCTGAAAGAAATCATAATATGTGGGTGTTACTTTCCGGCCATAGTTTACCCATTGTTATACAGTATCATGATTTACACGGGGAAGGATGTGATTGTTACTTTTTTAAAGGACGTTCTCAGTTCTCACTTTAGTGTTTGTCAGCATTTTTAGGATATGTTATATCCACCTTAACACAGAGTACTTTTGAAATGATTGACTTTATGGGAATTGTTTCGTACCTGCTTGATAAATATGTATTTACAAGAGTATTTAGATTAGAGGGCCATCACAAGGGGCTCAGAGGAGCAAGAAACCCCAGCACTGTAAGGAAGTCAGGATCAGAACTGATCCGCTTCAAGATAAGTGAAGGAAGTGATTATCTTCAAATTTATTATTTTAGCCCTAGACTACAAATGAGATACAGAGACGATGCAGAAAGCAAAAGGAAAAGGGGCAGCTCAACAAAGCCACAGTTTTTCTCTCGTGCAAGTATTGCGATCAAACATTGGTCATGAAAGGCATTGCAGGAGCAAAGGAAGAGTGAACCAAAATTCATGTCATTATTGCTTTAACACAGGACCAGACTCTCAGACCGTCTCCGTGGAGGAAAAGAGCCATAGTAATAGTGCTATTTTAGCTCTTTGAAGGAAGGATGTACTATAACAAGACGAGCAAACTTAACATTGTTTTGTTACAGTGACAAGAAGAAGTTCGGAGGTTCCCTTCCCTCTTTCTGGCATGCTGCATGAGGGCTACTGTTAGGTTAAAGAGAGGGCCATATTTCTGTTGGGTAATGTTCCCTAAATCTTTGTGCGTTTAAGCTGTAGAAGTCATAATCCCATCAATCGACAAGCCTGTTCTTTAGTTCTTATATTACCGTCATCTCTCAAGCTTCGTTCTACGTTTATTTCTCTGGTCTCTATTTCTGTTTCCCCCCAGTGCCAGTGATTTTTTGCGCACCAGGCACCAGGGCACCCCAGCAGACCTCTTATTGCTGGATGAGGCAAGGAGAAGCAGAGGAGTCGTTAAATCCGAGCTCTGTTATGGCTTTTCCAATTCGTCGATAATCTCAGTGCGCCTATCATAGACCAAGGCGGGGACTCGCCACTTTGTAGGATGGCTGAAAAGAAAAAAAATGAATTCGTTACGTAGCGTACCGTAAATGGAAATGGAAAAAATAGGATGATGGGTAGGGTTGGGCATATTCGAATCTTAATTCGAATTCAGAACTGGGACTCAAATCTGGATTCGAATCTGAGGGAGGTCCTGGAAAGGGGTATTTATGGAATCTGTGCTTATGCTTCGCTGTAACAAGATATGCCAGATCCCCGAAATATGTTAAGATATACCTACGCTTTAGTAATCTACTCTTCTCTTAACCACATGACGTCTTTTAGAGCGTATTTTCATTACAAATAAAGCTTAAGGTTTACACTTGTACATTCGGACAGTGACCCAAATATTAAAACAACATGTGGAATCCTTGTGAACCGAACTTTTTTCTATTCCTTTGTGTCTTGTGAACCAACGAACTGGAGTCCAGACCACTTGAGCTCAGGCAGGTAGGTTCGAAGGGTTCGAAACCGCAGTCGAATCCTGCCCATTCACCAACGATCAGAAGAGAGAATGGGATGGTGAGATGAAGACGTCACTAGGTTCTTGTTGGGTTCTGCCTATACTGACCACACAAAGCAAGGACAATAGATCCTTCATTTCCAGTAAGCCTCAAGAACTCGCATCTCATGTGCTCGAAGATGACAGTGCAATGGTCTTATGTAGATTTAACAAACAAACAAACAAACAAACAAACAAACAAACAAACAAACAAGACTTGCGACCCACGCCAAATGTGCGTGAATTTCAGAACAAATTACTCATTTTTCACAACACTTTTTCTTTTGTCAGCCAGACCATATCGCTACGCACCAGCAGAATCGTGCTACTTGAAGCACGCAAGAACGCGCTGCATTCATTTTAGACTGACATGACGCCGTTGGCTGGCAGTGTGCGATTCAGTAGAAATGGCCAAGATAAAAATTCCGGCAAAGAATGCAATTACCGCTTCAAACCAGGTTAAAAAAGCTACTTTTTACGTCATCAGTGTGCACGAAACCTACAACAAAAACGTGCTCATCACATTTCAAAGAAAGCACTTGCCGAATTTCAAGGTGATTGGCGCAGTGATAACGCCGCTAGGCCGCACACAAAGTTGAGGCTATATATTTAAAATAGATCTAATTTACTCGTGATTTCGAATATCTCGCAAAACTCGAAATTTTGGATTTACTGCTATGAAAATACGAGGTCTCGAAGTTCAATTGTATAGACGCGTCTTTCTTGACGTCAATAGTCCACTGAAGCCCACCAAAGACTTCCTATTCAGACATCCTTGTTTCCGATTCATGATAGCGGCAATAAGAGAAAAACTGAATTTTAGCTGTCAGCAGTAATCTGTGACTTTTACCAGGTGTTTTACATTATTAGCAGCACTATTGTCAAGAGTTGCACGGGTTTATCCCTCCTGTCAGTTAGTAAATGAAAAAATGAGAAAGTGATGCTACTGATCGAGATTCGTTGTCCAATTTGTGTCGTAAATGGGTCAGTTGTTTCTCTGGGGACTACATTTTAAACTATATCTCCGAACCCGTGAAAGAAAATGAATCCACTGTGCTTATGTCTAGTAAATTTCAGCTCATGATAACGTACCTAATTTAATCACAGTGAATATCTGATATCACTTTAATAGTTCAAAACGGCCTTTTACGCCTTTTGTTTTCTTAAAAGTTGCTTAAAGGCACCAATTATAACTTTTATCAGTTGATAAGAAGATTAGTTCATTGAGAACCGCCTTGGGCCATACGTGTACGTGGAGATCAGGTGAGTGAGGGATTTTATGATAGCCAATAACGTCAAAATTCAGGAAATCTGAACCCTTCTCCCCCCCCCCCCCCCC
>JAWQUT010000005.1:5261467-5278956 GCA_033807755.1 Ellobium chinense
AGTATATGTACGCCACTATACGTAAACGAAGGTTAAAGCCCCAAATATCGGTTAAATTCGTTGTGGACAAAATTGCTCCATGTATTGAAAGGGGTAAAGAGAAAGATGGCGGGAATGGGGTGGAGACGCGTCCACCGTGACTGGGTCAATTTCGTTCAAAGTCTGGTACAGTTTCAGCTTTTATTTTTTACGGTGCCAAAATGAGAGAAAAGTTTTAAGACATTAAAAAATAAAAGAATTAAGAGGAGCAAAGCTTTCGAAACTACGTCTACTCTAGAACTTTAAAATATTTGCAGATTTGTTTTTGGTCATTTTGTTTTTACCATTTATTGTAATTGACCGGCTGCCTCCATGATTCCCTTTCCTGTATTCAGGTCTCAGGCTTAGTAACTTTCAGGGAGTGATGATCGCGAATTATATTTTTGTCATTTGTTAAAATATATGATTAGACTTATTTCCCTCCATAAGTTGTTCGACCCTGCATACCCCGTGGAGGAAAATGCCCCGACACTGTGTAAATTGTAAATTGGCCCATCCATAAAGACGCGTGATGGATCTGGTTTCAGTTTGTTCGTTACATTTGGAAGTAGTTGGAGAGTGATGTTGCTACAGTGGAATAAATCAACATTATTATGTTGAGTAAGGGAGTCGATTTATTACAGAGCATATTTTGTTTGGACGAAATAGTACCATGCTGTCTTACGGATTCTTCCAGTTTGTTGTGCTGTACTGCTACTCATTGCTGTCTGAGTTGGTTCCTATGGGTCACCATAGTTCCACATACGGGTTGTCGTGATCTCGGTCTATAGGAACCAGTCTCTCCACTCCACGAGTCGTTGTGATCTGAGACTGCCCTATGACCAGTCTCCCCAAGCACGGGTCTTCGTGATCTCAGACATGTCATGGAGCCGACCTCTCTACGCACGGGTCGTCGTGATCTCAGACAGTCTCTTTGAATCAACCTCTTCATGAACGGGTCTTTGTGATCTAGACAGCCCCCGGGAAGCCATCTTCATCTGACGTGAGATTTGCGTGCAAAGAGAGGATGCAGGTAAAAATCCAGCATTGGTAAATGAACCTAGACTATCATGAAGCGGAGTTTGTCAGCTTTGGTCTTCCAACCTTCGCAGCTGGGCATCTGCTAATGTGCGTGCAACAAGACAAGAGACGACTACCCATCGACGGGGAGAAATCATAGTTCACCTTTCCGAATCAGCCCACTAGAACAAACAATCCTGTATTTGTCATAGCCCCAGAAGGAGGCTGAAAACCGTGAATGAAGGTCAGTTGTGCCGCATTTTATCTGGGCATTGACCTGCTGCCAATGTTTCTCGGCCAGTCCTCAGACAAGTCAGTGGCATGAGTTCAGGGAGGTGCCGATTTTATCTCACCACGGAACTCAAATACATGATACTGCCTGTTTGAAGTACAGTGAGTGAGTTCACTACTATGGGAGCAGAATTTTCTAATGTAGAAGCTAAACTGTTTCAGAGGAATGAGATCTTGGGATATACTGATCTCACAATTCCATCACGTTTAAAGACACGTGAAATATGCTGATTGTAAAAAAAGCAAACCAAACAACTATGAACATAGCAACTAGAAATAAATTTAGGAGTTGTCTCTGCTCCTTGCCCACAAAATTACTCTTGCTGTGCATTAATTTGTTGCAATTCATTTACCTATCGGGTTTTGGCCGGGGTGTCTAAATAATATGTTCAAGGCAAAATTTAGAAGACACTTTTATGTTAAAGATTACATTTCGCCAGAAATTACAGTAACGGCAGTTTAAGTCAAATGGACCGTTTTATCTGACTATTCTCCCACTTCTACCATCATACATTTGGCCATCATATTTTCACCAGATAGGTATATCTGCCCTTAATCTCACTATTAGGGATGTCTCTAAAGTTGCGCATNATGTAGTCTTTTCGTTAACCTTTGTACCTTTCCTGTCCGTACTTGACCACTCCTTCACCTAAGTTTCCTGGCCCCTCTCCGTACTCATGATCATCATAAACAAAAACATCAAGTAATGAGGAAGGGAGAAAGAGAAGAGACTAGACCACTATGAGAGACGGACCAATCGATGGATAGTGCGAGGACTGGCGGCAGAAGACCGGGTAGTACTAGACATTAGGAAATTGTCTTTGACCCCTTCTTTCCGGTTTTTTTGGTTGTTTTTTGTGGGGAAAAAGGCTGTGTTGAAGGCGGGTGGGGCAGATGAGTAGCTCTTCCCCTCTGTTGTGCCATACCCGGGTCATCTACCATTTTGCCTACATTCAGGTGAAATATAAAGGAAAAAAAAAAAAGATCGTGGTTTTGATTCAGCTTCCACGCTTCCCTCCCCTGTGTCCTTTTCTCTTAAAAGAAGCTGTCCACGGAATCAGTATTCATGAATGTCTTGCTATGAGCTAATAATTATGTTTTTGTTCCATTTCTGCTTCATCTACCATTGTGGTGCATCCAGAAATATAAAGATATAAAAAAAAGCGTGGTTTGATTCAACTTCCACGCTTCCGTCTTTTGCCCCATATCAGTATTCATGAATAAATTGCTCTGTGCTAGATGGATATTATTTATATTTGTGTTTAGCTGCGTACAATGTTGGTGCGTATGTCCAACATTGAGTTTTTATTCTTCTTTTTTTTTTTAAATTTCATTTTCATGAAAACGGAGGACAATGTGTTTCTCTTTTTAAAGAAATAACATAGATTCCTGCATGGCTGCGCCAACACAAAAAGAGGGAAAAGAGTTATCTTATGGGGAATGAGGAAAGGGGAGGAGGAGGGAGAGAGAAAACTTAAAACATCTACGCATTTTGATATCGCCGTCTTTTCTTTGCCGAACCCTATCGTTCCCGTCTAATGGAACCCTTTGTACAAGTCAGTTCACGGATTCGATATTAAATCTTGTTGTCTCTGTCCATTCCTCGCAATTTCTCTTTTCCTGCTTTGCCTCATTGAATTTATCGATCATTCTCTTTGCTGCGGAATAATATGTGAATGAGGAAGAAGATGATCCAGCCCCCACGATCAACGCCTCTGCACTCATCAGTGTGAAAATTATGAAAACCAGAGACCATATGCACAATGCTATGTGGCAAAGTTTCGCGGGATTGCGCATAAAGTCTTTGTCGTATCCCACATCAAATTTCAGGGGTTAGCTGTTGAAAATACTCATGTCATCTTTAGCGACTCTGAAGAGTTCAGCTCGTGCACTGTCAATGATATAGTTGTAGGCAATATCAAGCCGTATCTTACAGGACTTCATCCATATCTTACTCGAGGCAAGCTTTTAATATTCTGTTGAACAAGTCAAGGAACTGAACGTGTTGGTGATGTATTATGGAGGACGCGGGAGGGGGGTGAATGGTGATGGGGAAGTGTAGAGAGATTGGGAGGATAAGGAAATGAAGGACTGGGGGGTCTTAATAAGGTGTGACATTACTTTTAATCAGAAGCAAGCAGATAAGCGAAAGTCGATATTTTGGCTCCTAGTCCACACCAAATAAGAGATGTTATAGATAAGAAACTTCCCTATTCGGAAATCGAGGCAACAGAAGATCTTCAGAGGAAGATACCCCAGTGTTTCGGTCCTTTAACTTCCTGACACTGTGGTGGGGCTGGGTCACACTTGGGTCATGACTCCCAAGTGTCCTTCTGTTGACAATACAATTGTATCATTTGGCTGCCTAGTCCAGACAGAATTTATTTTTTTCTCACTTCCTACGGTAACACAGAATAAATTGTAATTCATCGAATTTTCATTCAAAGCGATTGATGAAAGACGACTAAGACAGCCCGGAAAAACACAACCGAAATGATTTTCTTGTGATGGCGTGAGCTGATTGGCATTTTACAAATTGCCCAGCTTGTTGTTTGATAGACATCACAAAGATTGCTGGAGAGTAGCATTATTGACTGACACGACCGGGGAAACAGAACTTTCATTATAGCGAGCACTTGCTTGGCTTCAGTCAGCAGACTCTTTTGTGAGGTTGCCCAGGAGCCTAGCTGGTCCACAGTCCAAAACTAAAAGTAGTAGTAGTAGAATCAACAGTAATAGCAGAGTATAAAATCAAGATTGTGTAGAAATAATCTTATAACCTGAAACCACACCGCAATAGTAATGAATTGGAGAGAGTTTGTGAAAAGAGAGAAAACAGACACACACACACGATATANTATATATATCGCAGGCAGCGCTTGTCAGTGGCCTCTGTGGATTCTGTTTGTGTAGGTCTGTAGGTAGTCTGCATAAGAAAGCCAATTATTTAACCCTTTGTAATCTAAAATGAAATGTGCGAAACATCTAAATGAAAGATTCCCACTGTAAACAGCATTATTTGAGCACCGTGATGTCTCTAAATCTCAGTCTTCGCCATCTCGGAACGGTCTAATGGTTTGTGGTTTGATGGTTCAAAGGAATTTTTGCAGTTTGACACGTTACAGAAGAAAGCACCATCATCATCATCGTCATGGACGTACGGTAGTGTCCGGTACCATACAGTAATTTCATTCTGTCGTGTCTTACTATCTAAGTGATGCTTAAATGATGTGATTTTAGTTGCAGACATTTTGAATAACGTATTCACAGGTTGTCTTCTCAACATGCATTACATCAAAAGATGGCTGAAAGCGATGGTACAAAGATATATTTTTCTCGCCAGAAATAGTATACGAAAATAAACGACTTGGCCATGAAGTAAAGAACATTTAGGCCGCTGACCAGTAACTGCATTAGAACTGATGTAAATAGAGCAAAGGTTTGGGAACAGCGACTTGTGTGGTCAGATTTAGCTATAGGATAACCAAGCTGCGCTGTTCAATCATTATATTCTGACTAAATTAATACAATCAATTGCAGCTCACATTTTATACACAAAGGTGTAGTCAAAGATTGTATTGAGAAATTTCAGTCCATAGGATATTGGTGTTGTGTATAAGAATCTCTGCCCCAAGATGTTCGTGTCGTGTGACTTATTATTTCTAGGCGAACCTAGACTAGTTCTTGATAAGAATCAGATCTCGCTTCTTCGCTTGGACTAATAACGTCTCACTTTCTTTTCATCTTCTTTTTCTTCTGTCTGCGTATGACGCGTAACCATGACAGCGACGTGAGATGAATTTTTGCCATATCGACGGTCTTCGCATGTATAACCGGCCAGGCTGACTTTACCGTACTTTGAACCTGGCCGGTCCTATGCGAAGTCCGACGATATCCCAAAGTCCATTGCCTCTCCTCTTGGCCATGACTCTTTCTCTCTCTCCCCCACCCCTGTCTCTGAAAGAGGAAAAAAAAGAAAAAAAAATGCTGGTATGGAGACGAGATGGCCAACATTTGCAAAGTTCAGAACTGTTGAAGGGGATAGGGATAAAGAGGGAATCAGAAGTTCTAATAATAAACTCTTAGTTGTTAACTTCGTCATTGGATACTTTTGTTAAGTTCCCTTATTATGTCCATTCTGGTTGTTCTGTATTTCCGAAATGCCTGCCTGTCCAAATATAGCATTTCCAGTCTTGTATCATCTGAGTCACACTGCAGCAGCTGGACCTTGGGATGGGCGGTGTAAATTAATAATTAGAAGACAGCAGATGTTACATCGCAGTGGAGAGAAGTCAGTAGCTGGTGAAATGATCTGGGATAATGATATCTAGGACTATTTTAGTAAGGTGTCAGTTCAGTGCGGTTGAAACTGAAGATGGGGCCTCTCGGAACGAATTTGTACAGGAAAAAGAGACGTTCTGGGAAAAGTTATGCATTTTTATTAGGATAATTATTGAAAATAAGAGTGGAAATATTATCAGTGCACAAATGTCATGGAAATTTCTGTAAGCTCAGTGTCCTCAACCCACATCCCAGCTCTACAGCATTAAGTACATAACTGTCAATTTATTCGCTTATATTTATCGGACTTCACTCCAAAATGTCATGAAACACATGTTTTGCATTTGCTGTATCGTTTGTACCCTTGAACGATTGTTTAAGAGCTAATAAAAAATGAATTAAATTGTAGCTTAGTCGAACAAAGTATTGACTAAAACCATTCGGGAAGTAGCCAGTTATAAAGCGTCTGACTTTGTCTTATAAATGGGGGCTCCACTGACGTATATGGAGTACAATGCTGAAAGAAAACAGCACCATAGTCTGAATGGCTCGCACAAAATTTTAGAAAATATTAATACTTATTACATAAAATTCATTCAGATGGAATTTGATTTGATTAAAATGCCACGATTTTGAGCAGAAAAAGCCACCACCACCACCACCACCAACAACAACAACAACAACAACAACAACAACAACAACAAGAAAAGAAATATTCTGAAAACTTCAAACAAGACAAATTTAGATGCACAGAAACTAGTCGTCCCAAATAAATTAATTAAAATGGCAGATGGCCTGAATGGTAAAGCACTAGGTTTTTTCTATCAAATTTGTGAGTCTAGTGACGTTCCAGTCGTGTTACCAATAACCGGATCAAGAAAATGTGGATTCGGTCTTCACAGGACATGCTGTAAATATGCTCATAAGCACTCGTTAGTTGCACCTTGCCTTGCCTTGCCTTGCCTTGCCTTGCCTTGCCTTGCCTTGCCTTGCCTTGCCTTGCCTTGCCTTGCCTTTGATCTCTGTCATTGAGCTACTGCTCTTGGAATGACCCGTGATGCCAGTATACGGTAGCTTGAGGTATTTCGAAGTTGAGTGTAGGTTGAGTAAAGTGTCTTGTCTATGGTTGATTTTTCCGGCAGGTATTTAAGGCGGGGGGTTGAGAGGGCCGGGCAGCTCAATAAATGATGTTCCACAGTCTCAAATGGGTAAGGGCAGTGTCTGCAGTTTGGGGCATGCTGTGGATTAATTCTGTTCAGGTGGT
The DNA here is from genome assembly GCA_033807755.1 of Ellobium chinense. Classification (NCBI taxonomy): domain Eukaryota; kingdom Metazoa; phylum Mollusca; class Gastropoda; order Ellobiida; family Ellobiidae; genus Ellobium; species Ellobium chinense. Next base: position 5,268,342 of record JAWQUT010000005.1, read on the forward strand.
TATTGAGCAGAGCATGCCCTGTTCTAAGACGGAAGATGTTGGATTGATCCTGTTTTGTAAGTTCATTTATAGCATCTTTGGGATTTGGTCTTGGAAGGTGTCTATATAGGCGCCGACCTGTTTTTTCATACACCCATTTGTTGTGCCACTTTTCTTTGCAGTTGCTTCTTATTATTTGTTTCACAGTTGTGGACGAGACTGGAAGATTTTCTTGGGACAAAGAGGCTCCCTTTTCTGCTAGTCTGTCCGCTTTCTCGTTTCTGTTAATATCAGAATGTCCAGGGATCCACTGCAGGCTGACTTCTATTTAGTGGCACCTTAAATTATATACAACTGACATGCATGAGTTATTTTCCACCCCAAGCATCACCCTGAACAGCTTCCCGAAACTGTGACCATCAAATAATTACATGCGCTAAAAGCTGATAAATATTGAGGGATAAAGATGGGGAAAAGCGTGTGCCGTTAAGTTCATTCTTCCACACTATTTAAGCATGTCGAAATGATTTTGCAAGCATAAGTACACAATTAATCTTGCCTGTTATAATTGATTTTGATTTTTAACATAATATGAGTTCTTTACACCAGCAGCACTTGAAAGCAAAGCCCTGTCTAACATTTGGCGAGTGACCTAGTGACAGCCAGTAATCGTCTCCTTTATAAGCTGCTGCGCGTCATGTCAGTGGGCGACAGTACCAGTTCTTCTTGTGCCGGTTCTGGACTCGGATGTGAACTGTTAGGTTCTTGGCAACTATTAGAGAGGCAAATCACTCATTTTGTACAACCCAGTTAATCCGCCGATATATAAAACCCCCCTTTTTTGGGGCCCTGTCAGCTAGTGTCAAGATGTAGAAAGATGTAAAATGACTTGTGACCTAAATAAAGCATCCAATTTTAACTTTCCCGGCTCAATTTGAGCCATCTAGATGAAAAAAATAAAGTGAATATGAAAACTTGGGGACCAAATTAAACCTCGAGGTGACCTGTTTTTGATGAGATTTGCGGAAAAATTTTGGGCGTTGACACCCCCCCCCCCCCCCCCCCCNCCCCCCCCGTTTTTTTCTCTTCCTGTTAAAAGATCGGGCAAAAGAAGTACTTTAACCTCTGTGGAAGAAATTTCTCGAAATCACAGTGGTGTTTGTAGAGTAACACAAATGTTAATAGAGCCAAAAGAAGAAAAAAACAATAGGTTCCAAAGACCTGTTACGGGTTTTGTGTTAGGCGTAGCGGCCGGTTAGTGCGTACAGTTCCGGCGAGCACGTTACAAGGATTAATTGACAGTTGGGCATAACATGTGCATCTCTCTTAGCGTTGCTTGTTGATCTACGGTCCCTCTGTGCCCATTGCCCCGTCAACCTCGATTCTGTATTCTTTCCTTTCTTCTTTGGTTCCGTTTTATTAATCCTCAGCGTACATTTTTTTCGGTACTTTCCTCAAATCATGCCTCCCATCCCTTAGCCATCTAAACAGGAATTTTCTTGGCCTCCAAGTTTATGACTCTGGGACGCAGGTCATCGAAACAGGCAACAGAATGCTGGCTTTGGGTTCTCTGGCCATTCAGATTCTTTCCTTTTTTAATCGTTTCAAGGTTCCTATAACGATACGGCTTTCAACATGGGTGTGACTGTGGTAAATGGGTTTAATCCTTGTACAGATAGATTAGGATTTAGTCGTTGCAACTACTATCAGTTGGTGAAGCGGATGACGAGACGATTTCAGTCTCCATTCCCTGGCACTGCCCAGCGGAGAGAAGCTCAGGCCGGTCTAGCTTGGTTGGTATCAAAGCGGTCACTGGCACTTGGCCCAGAGAGGCAATGACGTGGCATAATCAGCCGACGCGACTCTGCGGTCTCATGACAAGAAGGCACACTATAATTTATAATGCTTATGTGCCACTTTGTCATAAGATGAGAGGGCCTAACTTTCTCGCCGTGCCTCAAGCGTAAAGTTAGAGAGTGCAATGAATGTTTCTACGTGTTTTCCTCCTTACATATGGGAGGCATCCTCACCTATGGTTTATACTTAGAAACTGAAGACTGCCAAGTCTAAGGTTTGTATGTTTGACTCTCTTGGATTGGGCGGTTTGCGTTATGGTGTCCTTGGGAAAAGCATTTCACTCCTCTTTCCTCACTTGACACAAATGTAAATGAGTACCTGTTAGAGCTTTTTTGGGTGGGTGTGTGTGTGTGTGTGTGTNGGGGGGGGGGGGTCAACTAGGGCGCTCCACCTCGTACAACCAGCAGTTACTTAGTTATGAGTTTCATTTGTAATATCCTGTATTAAATGTGTGATGTGTACTGTTTTGTAGATCTTTATGAGATGTATAATATTATGTGATATTGTAAATGATGTTCCTTGCGCGATCAGTAAAAGTCCTGCTTTCACTTTAATTTCGTGCTGAGAGTCTCATGTATAAAAACAGCTAGCTGCTGTTGATATCTGCTTGCTAGAAACTGATGCAAAAATGAAGCCTAGAAATTAGTTGAATAACTGGTAGTGTCTGAGCTAGTCTAACCAGGTTCATGCCATTGTCACGAAAGACTCACGTAAACACACCAACAGCCTCATTATTTGTGAAACAACGAAAGCTTTGTTTCAGAGAGTTTGTTAATCCTGTATTAACTTGGGAAATAATCCTTTGTATGCATCCCAGTAATCGCTTGCATGCTGAGATACTGTCAAAAAGACTATGTACCTGAAAAATGTCGGTCGTGTGCAAGAGCTGGTGACAAGCAGATTACCGGTGCCACAGGCAGATTTACCAAGATGCAGTGATGACGGCAAGGTCATTATGTGCACTAATTCCTGCTCAGATAAGTCAGCCCACGTGACAGGGGGTGGGCGGCATGGGGTTTACTGGCGATCGATATCTAAGGCCATGACTGCAGTGTTATCCATAGCAGGGCTGTGATAAGGGATGTGACCAAGGTCTTAGCATTAAATACCTTCAAGGACAGCGGCTGAGGTACGTCAAGAGGCGTCTGTAGCCGCTGGCGGAAAAGAAACATATTACAACATGTCTCTTATGACATTCTTGGGCGTTTTGATGGCTAGGAAATGGAACCATTTGGTCGATCTAGCCACTTGTGCCGTAGTCTGTCTGCTTGAAGAGATCTGATTTAGCTAATAGGCCAACGATTCCACTAGTGAGATAAAACTTTATAAAAGTATCCGGCCATAATTTTGGCCACACTGTTACAATTTCTTTTTTGTAATATGAAGTCCTTTTGCAATACGTCACTACCTGTTGTGCTGTATGTAGCCAAGTTGGCATTATGAGGCCAACTCCCTTCAGTTTAGCGGTTTTCTAAAGGAGGCTGGCGTTAAGCAAATAGTTTTGGCATTTTAAAAAATGCAGCTTAACCATTACATTTACTTACAATGTCGCGTTTGAAGACAATATTTATCATTACAGGGGCCATGCAAATGAGTGTAGAAGTAGTATCGTTGTTTGTTTCGCACGGCTCGCAGAATTGCGAATACTTGGACTTACATTAAAAAATAGTAGAGATTTTCGTCAATATCGCTGCTCGAATAGACTTGAAACCTTGTATGTGTCTTCCGTTTGTAATGAATACGTTTCAGTTATGGGGTTCAAAAGTCAAAACTACTTTATTTATGAAGATAGATAGTTTGCAAACTCCTTATCCCCATGTGCCATTTACCAACTAACTTGAACTGGTAGGTGTTGGGTGGAAGGTCAGGCGAGCCCTGTTTTCATTGACTGAAAAATAGTAGAAGTGGCATTCTCTTGGCATCATCAGCAGCTGGCTAAAGTAAAGGCAGGTTTTCGGCGGGCTGGGTGCATTGTTAAAATTAATCAACGTCTGCTTTAGCCAAATGTTTGCAAATTATGCAGAAGCTATTTTTCCTCCCATATTAAGTTTGCGTAGGCTTTATTTAGTCTAGGAAAGAAGTGTTGTAAAGATGTGCGGATGAAACGAAACATGTCCGTATTGACATGATTGAGGTCGTATACTATAATAAATAAAAGATAAATATACATCTTACTCTTAAGTCAACAGGGATAATGTCTCGGTGACAACCACAGATGGAATGAAACGCCATTGATGGACTCAGGATATTAACATACTCCACATCTCATTATGTTATCTTGAAAAATATTTCGCTGCTTTCTCTTGGCACTTTCAGTTCTATTCTTGGAAAGTGCCAGTCTTCATCTCTAACTGTCTGTAGCAGTGGCCCATGGTTAGTCATCTATATGCTACTTCATCAGTTAAAAAACATTTATTGTTTAAACGACACTTATTTCCGGTTTTATAGAAGTCTGTAATAAATTTGTGTTATGAAACACGAGTCTAGTACATAAATTAATTACGAAAAAGCCTCGAAAAACTCTCATTTTATAAATCTTACATCAAACACTCGTAAAAGCCCCGCCGTGTACTCCGTATGTTTTTCTGTCATCAATTTGTAATTCCACTAGTCCACATTATCGGTCCATTATTTCGTTAGTTGTTATGTGTTGTAAATAACTGACTTGCTTTACCAAGGGTTAATATCTGATCCGTTGAATGTAACCCGTAGAAATATTCTTGATAGCTGAGATGACATTTCAGCTTGACAGACTGGGAATACAATAATAGCGCCGAGTCCAGGGAGCGTGATAATAACATCTTTCCGGTCCGCGCTTGTGGGCGGCTTGTTTGGAGGAGGAAGGAGATGATGGAACGCTGACTGACCTCTAGACGGTGTTTATGTAACGCGCTCAAGATATTGTGATGGCTGAGTGTAGCCCAGCAGATGGGAGATGAAAGGATGACGTGATTACTGGCACCCGAGGCCAAGGGAACTGGCTTATGAAAGGAGATTTCCAAACTTCAGAATCACGGATACTTGATTTAGATGGGAAAGTTTGGCGATGAAAACTGCTAGAGATTTGGTTGAAGCGAAAATGCTTCTTGGCCAAGATCGTAACTACCGGCTTTGACTCTTTTTCTCTCCCTACCTTGTCCATAGGTAGTGGACGGGAACCTTCTCCGCATTAACATTTAGACGTCATCTTATATATGTATATATATACACACACACACACACACACACACATATATATATACACTTTTTTTCGCCACACAGAATGTACTTTGAGTATGATAAGCTTCGGGGTTGGTTTGTGGTAGAGTGCAATGTACGACCTAGGTGATCAAGTTTCATTTGTCTGGTAACACTGCAGGCAACTTGGCATGTGATAATAATAAAATGTTCTGACATATCTTCTTTCACAATATCGATATTTTTTATATTAATTCATAGAAGTCTAAACAATATTTTAAAAACTATGCGAGATTTGTCTAAATTCTCATAATTCGAAGCACACATTCCGAAGACAGCGAAAAGAAAAATTACATCAGCACTCAGAGTTAAGCAGCGCTGTCTTCTGATCTGGAGACCACTAATTTGACAACCTCGGGCTAGCAGCATCATGTAAAAACTTTCCCCGATTAGCCTCAACTAGAAACAATGCAGATAAAGTTTAGGACTTGATACCATGTAGACATATGGCCTTAGTTTGTGACGGCTGTAGCGAGCTGACAAAGTAAATTTCAATGAGGACTGGTATAATTATACAGTAGAACCTCGATATAAAATATTCATTTATTAAGTATACCTTATGACTAACCATAAATTTCGTATGCTCGGATTCATTATCATTTTACAGTACATTGCATAGTTTTTCCATGCACCAAGGTTTCCTTTGTATTGAGATTCTGATCTATTGTATATCGGTGACGCCTTACTCATGGTTCACCTTGGCGTATTTTTGTGCCTTTTAAAAAGAAGTCCGATTTCGCCTCAGTGTGACGATCGAGTTAGATTTCAGGAGTTGCCAAATTTTATCCGGTACTTGAGGTTGATGATTACATTGCGAATGAGCTCAAATTGTTTACATTATAGAAAAACGAGTCAGTGAGCCTCAAATGGCGTCACTTTGGAGCTCAATAATTCGATACAGTATTCAAATTAGGTGATTAAGTTACGGGGGGAGAGAGAGAGTGAGAGAGAGAGAGAGAGAGAGAGAGAGTGAGAGAAAGAGAGAGAGAGAGAGAGTGAGAGAGTGAGAGAGAGAGAGAGAGACAGAGAGAGAGAGACAGAGACAGACAGACAGACAGACAGACAGACAGACAGACAGAGAGAGAGAGAGTCAGTCAGTCAGCCTTTTAAAAATATATCCAATCTCGTCTTGTCAACACTGTCGCTGTCTTGACGACCTAACCCTAGATGTAGTCTTGGTGTATCGGAAGACATAAATAATATGCGCTACATATTCGTGATGAGGTCGAGATGCCTTTAAGATTTTCATATCATAAAATCTAACTTCACTTCCTTCCCTTTCCCTTTTTTCAATGACCTTTCATCGTTCTAGTAGGATTCGGAGGTGCCAAGAATGATTAGATGTGTAGAGTGTGGGAGACCAGTACTAATAACATGAGGGGCGAGATGTCTTTTTAGGGCTTCGCAAGCATCAAGATTTGTGGCGAAAAGAAAACGTGCATGTCGTAGCTCCCTGACTTCTAGCTTCCCACCAGTTCATTTTCTTGTCGTCGCTCATTTCCGTTTAACACATGATGAAGACTGGTTTTTTTTTCCTTTTGTCTGCGAAGGTGGTTCTCTTCATTTTATTTTGGTTGTGACTAGGAAAGACCATAATACGAGCCTTTCCTTAGTGTTGGTACTGTTAAATGGGAAATGACGTTTTAAAAATGAGGACCGAAGTGTTTTGGCTGGACAGCCAGACTATCCCGTAGAGAGTATTTTGGCTGAACAGCCAGACAGTAAGATTTGTGTATGTGACAAAGCCCAACAACATGATTCTCCTCCGTCTAAAAAAAACAACAACCAAAAAATTAATTACAGAATGGTTCATGGAAAGGTTGAGTCTTTCTTCAGATTTCGAATCAGCGTGATAATTCATTGAGCTAGAGAGCCGGATGACGGTATGAGTGAACTTTGTACATTGACTGGGGGTGAAAAACTTGGCAGATGGACAGGAAAGATCGCTTGGAATAATGTATGACTCGATAAAACATATAGTTCAGCTGGGAAGATGTCTAGACAGTACACTCACGAAGATATGAAGTAAGAACCCATTTGTTTTACGATTGGTTGATTTAAAAGAGAAATGAATGAAATTCTATGCAAAGTTATGTTTATTAAAGTTATTCATTTCAAAATTTATTCGCTGAGTGCAGATGATAAGAAATGCGTTGAATTTATCTCCCATTCATGTTGTGAAGGTTATCAGTGTCTCACGTCGCAAAACAGGCTGATTCTTGCAACTGTCATTGATGGAAATAAGATCGTTTCAGGTTACACTAGGATAAATGATAATTTTCATATGATATGCACGGAGCAAGAAAGTTGGTGCAGGTCCCTTTTGCGTGTGGGGGAGAAGGGGCAAGAGGCGGAAAAAAGACTTTTCAGTGCGAACACTGTTAAGATAGATCTATCACGAAATACCAGATTTTACCAGCTTTTTTTATGTTTTTTCTTGTTTTGTGCGCCAGACACGATTCGAGAACATCGGTGTCATCACGACATTCTCCATCATTATGGTTTTTGTCCGAACCCATTGCAAACGTACATAGGCGGAGTTATTATGGTTTCATGTAAATTTTGTCGTGCTGAGTTATTTGCCAAAGGACGGCTGAATTTGGAAAATCATTTTAAGAAATACTACCAAATGTGTATAATTCTGTTTTAAAACACTTAAAGAGCACGACTAAATAAAATAGGAGATTTTCTTTCTGGCAACACATCTACAGATTTAGACTAAGTCTAGAACATGTTTATAGTATTTATTTTACATGTATTTTCTATTTGCAATGAGAAGTGTAGAGTAATACTGAGTCAATGCTTGTGATATTTCCTTTTGACCTACACGAATATCAAATTGTGTTGCATAGTAGGTAAACCAGACTATATCTGATCAATGCTTTCTTTCATTCTTTCTTTCTTTCTTTCTTTCTTTCTTTCTTTCTTTCTTTCTTTCTTTCTTTCTTTCTTTCTTTTGTTTGTTTGTTTGTTTGTTTGTTTGTTTGTTTGTTTCTTTCTTTCTTTCTTTCTTTATAAATTTTAAAGTTTTGCTTTCCTTGTTTGCCTTGGATATTATTGTACTTTACAGTTATGTAAAATGTCTGGCTGCTGACTTAAATTTGAATATACATACTTGAAATTTGAAAGGGGGTAGTGAGGGCTCTTACAAGACTATAAACAATCCGTGCCAGAATGGAGAAGCATCACTCGCGCCATGTCTTTCATATAGTCCAAATCTGTTGTTTACCGGTCTCTCCATAAATCTAAACTCATTGATCTTTGACAGACCCTGGGTATGAAACCAGCCTGAATTCTGACGGTTGGCCTAGAAATTGTTAAGATTGCCACCATTAATGTTTGGATAATACTGCATTCAGATGTCGTCGTTCGAGTGCAAAACCCGATAAACGCCAAAATCCAGATTTTACAGGGGGAGGGAGGGAGAACTATCCCGTTTTTGTTAACTTACACTGAACATAGCGATTCTTTGCAACAAAAGTTCTGCTGGTAACTGCTGTGTAGTGGACATAGACAGGACAACCTCTGACTTGAAGAGCTAGGCAACTATGACCGATGTCGTCTTCACAGGAAGATACCCCAGTCTAATAAGTGTTTCTGCCCTCTGACTTCCTGACAGTTTAAAAGGGCTGGGTCATGTCTGCCAAGGTCCTTCTGTTGGCTCTTTTTCCCTGTCTGCAACCTCCACTGTCTTAATTCCTTGCTCCTTAATATCGTCGCCGCCACCGTGAAACCATAGTGAAAGTATCAGTTTTGTAATATTTAAACTTACTGTGCAGCATTCCACTGTTCGCTGCGTTTGGTCCATCTCCATGCAGAGCTATTCTCCGCTGTCTCTGCCAGATCCTTCAGAGTACGTGAAAGTGCCCTTCCTCGTATTCAGAGAAACTTGAGTAGGTCATAGAGTGAGGTACCTATTAAACCCTACTTCAAGCCCCTACTTCCACAGCGATTACTGTAGCCGTGTTTCCTGATGATAGAGTTCAGTCTGTTGAATTTGAACTTTCTGCTCTGGAGTTTAAAAAAATTGAAAGTTTTGTCGAGTCTTTATTCACTGAGATTGCTTGGTACAAAAGTCCAACATTGGCTCCTTTCTAGAACACTAGCCGTTTAATAAATAATGTTTTGTGAAGTGCCTGATCACATGCGTCCAATATTCCGGTATTGGACATATCGGTGAATTATATAAAGGTATATTTCGCACTTTCATATCGTACCACGAAAGTATTGAAGCTAGAGATTTGAGGTTTTGACACAGTATGACCGATGTCATGTGAGTCAAAATACGAATTCCACTCAGGGTGGTGTTTATCGGGATATTGCACACAAGTTAAGATATTTGTGGGAGACCGTAAGACATATTTCACGTAATTAGCAGGGATGGTTCCATAGTTAGACTACATAATAAAGCGAAAGAGTGCTTTTAAGAACTCTACTGTAATGTTGCACTTGACAGCGTTGTTGTTCTTGATCTATCTCTTATGACTAGTACAAGGTAAATAGGCGAAATATGAAATTTCATATGTCGGGAACGTTCAGCATTTCCAGAGGTGTGGTTAGTACAATGACGAATGACGCTGGCTAAGAAGGAGTGAGAATAATGCCAGAATCGCGACGACTAGTGTATTAGTACCACATCAAGAACCTTAACGTGTGCCACCGTCCCTCTTAATGCGCATCCTTATTTATTGCCATAATATAATAAGTGCGCCATTTGACGTGTCAAGCATTGGGCAGTCCACAGCTGAAATGAGCTCGCAGCTCATCTAAGTGCAAAGTACTCTTTGCTGTACAGTTAATCACTACGGGTCGACAGGGCAGTGACCTTCTCGTGCAAGCCTTCGTGTGATAGTGTGTGAGTATTACGATTAACCGGTTCTGATGCTTTGATGTACTGATGACGTCACTCAGAAAGAGATTGGAATTTTAAAAAAAATGATAGTATTGGAATTTTATTAAACCTTTGTGTGTAGATTTTGACAGTTTCGTTCAGTTTCGACTTTGTCAGTATCTGGCTCTGTCACTCCATCAGGGACATATATTTACAGGAACTTTCATATGAGCTGGACGAGTTAATATATTGTTGGTCTAAACCGAACTAAATAGACATCACTGTTAGTCGCTATTTGATTGAAGATGTCCCAACGTTGGGGCTCTGCTCAGCGTCTTTCTTTCTTTCTTTCTTTCTTTCTTTCTTTCTTTCTTTCTTTCTTTCTTTCTTCTGAGCTCACTCCTCAATTCGCACACGAGCCTATTTTGTGAAAGCGACCGTTTTGCTCAGTTTCCTGTGCCTGTTTGAGTGATCAGTTCCTGTTTGGCACTAACCTAAAACGAAATCTGCACTTAAAGACTGCTTTGAGAACGCTTAAGTTAGCACTTACCTCAGGGCGTACATTACTATTTAATCGCATTGAGAACACCCTGGCTCTGATCCGATCAACCCGAGGAGATGACATGTTGATCCTGGTGTACGCGGAAAAAAAACACCCCGCCCCAACACCCCCTATCTCTCTCTCTCTCTCTCTCTCTCTCTCTCTCTCTC
>JAWQUT010000005.1:5279043-5291543 GCA_033807755.1 Ellobium chinense
CTCTCTCTCTCTCTCTCTCTCTCTCTCTCTCTCTCTCTCTCTCTCTCTCTGCCTGTTTCTCCGGCATGCAAATAAGGTAGACCCTATTCCCTCTTCATACTAGTATTAACTTTTAATTTTGTTAAGCATCGTGCGTTCTTCATTAAAACCCCAGTGATACAAGTATTTTACAAACTATTTACTTGTACCTGATTTAATTATTTGATTTTTTTTTTAAAGTAATGCATCTAGTTTGAACGTAAACGACTGTATTTTACATTTAACTGGATCATATTCATATTTTACTGTAAATGTCTGTGATCTGTATTTGAATAAATTATTATTTTTGTTTGACTGAATTTTACAAATTATTTTATTGCACCCGACGGAATTATTCAAATGTTTTAAGAATGACTTATCTTGTACGACCGTAACGGTAAACGAAAAGAACGTCTAGAGGTCGAAGCCATGCATTTTTTTCACCCCTTTTCGTGTAACGGATAGTTCATCGGCCAAGAAAAGTTACTTTGATGTAGGAAGAGGAGAGCAGAACACATTACATTATTAACATTTCATATCCTAAAACGGGAGTGATCATGACAGGCTCTGTAATGCAGCCGCGCGGAACACACTTAATAGAAACTGTTTAATCCAAATGGGGCATCAAAGGAAACTCATAACAGAAAGAGCTCGGACTGAACAAAAAATGAAGGTCTGGGTATGCACTGTGACCGATCCGGCCACTGGAGTCGGAGAATGTTATGAGGAAATAATCTACATAAAGTAGAGTGGCTGGAAAGGGAATTTTTATTATTTAGGATTGTTACCAGTGGTACTAATATTGTTTCAATGCGAGAGACTTGAGGAGTCGGCCTTTGGTGTGTGGGCTACACTATTGACTACTATTAGGCTACTCGACTCCCGGGTAGGGCGATTTAAGTTGTGGTGTCATTGGAAAGGCACTTCATATTTTTCCCCACTCGATTCAGGTGTAAACGAGTACCTGGTTTTAAAGCTGAGTGGGGGGAAAGAGGAGGGGGGGGGGNGGGGGGGAAGGAAGGGAAACCAGGGAGCTGCTTGCTAGGACTAATAATGATTATGTCATAGATTTGGTTTGTAATAAAATAATGATATTTTGCATTATGTGCATGCTCGTGTGTGTGTGTGTGTGTGTGTGTGTGTGTGTGTGTTTAAAATCATGAAAACAATGTATAACATTGTATGGCACTGTAAAACATAGTCTTTTCAATGCAAATCTATCTTTGATGGGGATGGGGGTCTATATTTAGGGTTTCTGGTACTGAGCTATGCATGAATACAGACTGGACCTCCGAGACAGCACTGAACTTCTTCATTTCCGTCATACTTCCGTACGACATTATCATTTTCCTCGCTGAAGTTGTCTGTGCTTAGGATGGGATCTATGGGTTGCCAGACTTGTCTTGGCTGTTTTAGATTTTTAGTTCTTTTTAAAAGTCCATGGCTCCCAAATAACTGGCTAGCTCTTTGGCTTTTTTTGGGCTCCAGCAGCCTTTAGGTCAGAATTGACTTTCCTATACAAAAAGTATTTGCACTTCTCTCTAACTTTCCAGACATAGTTTGGTTCTTTTCTTGATTTCTTGGCACGCGATTTGGCTCCGCTCAAAAAACAAGTCCGGCAGTCTTGACCAGCAGCTCATACAGTGGCGCGGCGGCATTTATTTCAAATTCGCCGTTGGCACAAATTAACTTCCTGTTACACGCGATCTTCGAGGGACCCTCCTTGTGTCGGAGGGGGATGTGACAAGAATCAACGGTGATGTAAATATTAATGAATGAGGCAGAGATATAATTAATGCAAAGGGCACTCGGAAGTCAGTGCATGTCTCCTGTCGCTTCCGCATTAGTCGCAACCATCCTGATTTGCCAATTGCTAAGAACTTCCCCTGTCCTAGAGTGACCACTTCGTACTTAAAATAGGATCAGAGAAGACCAAACAAAAGCATCTCTGCGCTTCCAATGAAACGTTTTCTTTCATTCGGCTTCCAAAATTACGTTCGTTTTTGTTGCAGTGTTGTGAATGACGTATGATAATTTACTGTAACTTTAGTTTTGTATGCCCTCTAGAATCGTTATCGCTGCTCGAATTCAGTTGAACCATTTGTAAGATATAGATCTACTGGGCTGGACTGGTGTGGTCCCTGCGGCCTCGCGAAAGTAGCCGACCTTGTATTCTGTGTGGTGGTGGTGGGGCGGGGGGANGGGGAGTGTCCGTAGCAAAGGAAATATCAGGTGTATGTTTCTGATTGGTGCGCGCTTTTTAGTAGTTTAGTCAATGATTATGGCCTATTGAAAAGTGTAATGTCATCCCTTAGCAAGCTTAGAAGAGGGATCTTTCGATTTGGAGAGTGCAAGCCACTCCCTAATACCAGCCCTGTGTAGGCGGACATGTGGCGAGATATCACACTTCTGTGATCAGTAGTAGCAGAATTCCGGCGCATGCTGGTAAACAACCTCAATTTAGCATAGACTGATGTCGTGCGCAATAATTTCAATGTCGTGATCTTGAAACCGGAAATTTCCGAATGTGCCCTTCCATTCCTTTTTGTACAGTGTGATGTTCATTTATTGCCGCCTACATCACAGAGTTCAGATAAAACTCAGATTAAGATATTTTTGTGAGCAAAGCTGATCAGTTCAACCTTCTGTCGCCGCGCGTCTCCGGACTGGTCTCCAACACACACATTCCCTTTCGTTTTGGTTTCATGCATTCATCACAAGACGTTATGATGAAAAGGCCATCACAAGCTGAAAACAGAAATAGTGCTGTGTGCGACAGTGTTTACATGTATGTGAAGAAAATCGGATGATGAAATGGAAATCTTAGCAAAAGAGGGGGAAAAAATGCACCTTTGAACTTTTTTCTTCCTTTGCTAAGATTTCCGCTTCCCCTAAGATAACTGGTTGTGAGTGTGAAAGGATTGTTGCTGTGGCTGGTCTCCGATTTACGGGTAACTGAAACAACAATGTTCATACTTGAGAGTACGTTTTAAACAGTCAAGGATCACGTAAGAATCGAAAGATCCACTCGGGGTATAAAAGGATAGGAGAGATAAAATAGGACACGTGACTAATGAATATGATGAATTTAATCGCATAGTGCACACTGGAGCGCTATTTTTTTTTTCGAATTTCAGGAGTAAAACATTTCGTACACTGCTTACGTGTTTATACTTTGTAGATCGATAGTTTACTGTCCCTTTGAACGTTACAGTAAAGAAAATTTATATGAAATCGTGTGGTACTCGAAATATGAAAGCAAATCAATGTGAGTCGAGGCAGTGATGTCGGTCACTTGTAGGCGGGATTTGCCTTCCGACGGTAACGATCATTGGCGCAGCATGAAGGAAGAAAGGGGNGGGGGGGGGGATGGGAAGAAAGATAATCATGTTTGCAGAAAAGAAGATAATGTTATTGGCAGTCTGACCCAATAGATCTATGTAGGCTGATGTAAGAAAGTGACCAATTACTTTCAGAGACAGTGTTTTGGTTCGATTTTAAAATTGTAGCCCGCTTTCCATTGATGTATCGGGCGACACAGCGGAGTGTACAGTAATGGTCTCTATACACTTACAGTTAGTAACTGCCGTCATGTTCAAGACGTTGTTATCCTTAATTCCCTAGGGATACCATCGTAGTGAAATGAATCCGACCGTGGCATTCTCAAGACCTGCAACAGAATGCCAAAAATCACTTCAAATTTGCAAATACTGCAAATTCTGTTAGCCATGCTAGGAATCGAAAGCGCTTCCCACTGCAAACGGGTTGCTTCGATAACTGTAATTACGCGTGGAATTCTTCTAATACCCCCAGGTGCGAACTTAGAATTCAAGCACTTCTTCGCTGCTCACCTATCGTTTACCTGTCACCACCAACCCTGTTTAACTTTGAATGTAGAGTGCTTCAGGGGTAGATTGGCTGTCAAAGCACCAAGAAAGTGCCTAAATGCCTCCCCCACTTCAGCCTGTTGTACCGACTTAACCTGATGCTGTTCAGCCTCGTACTTTGTGCGAAGAATGCTAGGTTTTCAGTGGGTCAAGGTTCTTGGAATGCTGCGGTGAAGAGAGATAAATATTATATAATCTTGTAAGTTGAATTCCGGTGCACCCAAAGAAAATGAATGGCAAGATGCTTGCTCGAGACAGAAAATGAAGATAGAACTAGCTTGCCGTTATCTCTGTGTGAACATGCTCAGATATGTCTATGGCTAGTTTCCTTATGTGGTACTCAAGCTGGTTGATAAAACAGTGGAATTCTAAATGGTATACCCTCAATCGCGATAGATTTCAGGAGAGAATTTTACAGCGTATTTACACATTCAAATGCAAATTTCTTCCACAACATGTCAGTCAAGAGGTAATACAGCTGTATCTGTAACCTGTACAAAAGTTGAACCATTTTTCAATACAAAAGCATTGTCATTTTGTGTAACCATGTAATAGAATGATTATGGTTAATATTTTTGTATGATGAGTGACTGTTTTTCCCCTATTTGGCAATGACTCATAACCTCAGTCGCTCCGTCGACAAATGAGTCAATTAACATCAGTCCTGACAAGATTCCTGCGGTCGTTGAGCCGATGTAAATCTTATTTGCCGAATGAATTCGGCTCCTCTGGTCGCAAAACAAAAAAAAAAGCAAACTATCGACTGATAGCGGTATTGACAGAGTTTATTACAGCGATATCGTCGTGTTCGTGTTAAGGAACAGACAGAGGAAATTGAGATAATTCAGACGTCATGACGACGGAGTTTAAACGGAAGTCAGCCGCTCAGAGGTCTGATAAGAGAAAAAGGGCCTGTTTTGAAACGTAAAACCGTTCTGTCTCGTGCACATTCTTGTCTTGACTCCTTCTCTTCCTTCCCCTCCATTTTCCCCATCCCCCATCGCCTTCAAGATCCACTAGAGTGGACACAGTGAGAAAATAAAGGAATGCTCAGCTCGCTGTGGTCACATCCATTTTATTCTTTGTGCTTTCCTTACGAGTATTATAGGGATTCACAGACATGAACATTTCTTCCTGGTTTAAGAAAAGAAAAACAAAACTGTACCCAAAGTTCCTGTTTTGTGAGAACAGCAGCTTATGGTTTCATTAGTTTAAAGATAGGAACACTATGACGCAATTGGGAGAACAATGTTGTGAAACAAAGTCTTGAGAGCTTCATTTGCAAACATCGCTACAAATTTGCGCCATCCCATCGTTACTGTCGGAATGTAAGCCCCGCATGCAAATGGCATGAGATACTTCTTCGACTCCCATGGGTTTGCCTTCATATTTCAAATGCGAGACATTTTTAGTTTAATTTTCTGTACCAAAATGTTTGAAGAGATAGTTCTCTAGCGATATGTAAAGTTGCTATGCAGTTTAAACTTGCTTTACTCGTGAAATTCGAAGACAGAAATGAGCTCCGATGTGAAGCATGCAACTGAATTCAAGTTAGTGGAGTGTCCTATCATGCTTCTTCTTTCCTTTTATACCCCGGATGGGCCTTTAACACTAGTCTAATAAGCACTGAGACTCCTTCAATACTGAGGGAAAAGCGCGAGAATAGACCCGTTACATTAGCGAGGGTCCAGACACGAAGGTCTGCTGTGGAGATTGATTTGGACAGGCAATGAATAAGAAGAGGTTAGTAGTTCCCTCATGTATGAAGCAAATAGGGGTCAGTGGCAGTCGAGGTGTGCCATAACTATTGACATTCTGAATGCCACATTTCACATGAGAAGAGATTTCACGTGACATTGAGTAATACCCTGCAATATCTCGAGCCTGAAATGTGAATAGAGTCATTTCTTTTCCGTACAGAGAGAACTTTATCATGGTCGACGGTAGAAATCTTCGTCTTCCCCGTTGGCACGCCAAAAAAAAAAAAACAACGTGTTTGCAAGGCTGAGCATATTATTATGTGTTGTGCATGAAAAGAAAACAACAATACAAAACCCATGTTTATCTGTATTAAATGTGAAATACTCTCGGAATTACAGAATGATGATATGAACTTTATGCACACACACAAACTCACCAGTTACCACACTCTTCCCGTTCGTTATTTGGGCTTTATATTTCTAATCAGGATGCCTGCAGTATGTAACCATGCACTCGACCAACTCGCTCAGTTTTTAGAACTCATGATTGCTCCAAGTCCCAAAAACATCATTAATCATCTCCAATGATGATAATAATCTAAAAATTTTTAGACCGTTTGTCATGAAATTTCATCCCCCCCCCCTTTTTTCTCTTCCCCCCCACACACATACACAAATCTACTTCCACTTTTCCCCTCCTCCTGTCTGAAAAGTTCTGTAATGAGTTTATTGAAAGACAAGATGTTTAGATAATGTGAAACCCGATAGGAAGGTTTTGCCCTGGTTATGCGAAATTTTGTAAATCATTTTCGCTCGGCAGCCTCCTGTGATCTTATCAGTTATCAAACCAATATTAAGGTTATAAATTTAGGAGTTCGCGGAAATAATTGAAAGGCACAGGGTTCATGAGATAAGTGGCGTAGTTCTGCTGGATGAAAGCTTTTTGGCAGCGAGCCGTCCGTCCCACTATCTTCCCCCTCCCCTATCCCAACTCCGTTTTCCATGTTTTTTATTTTCTTTTCAAAATTAAATAACCTATGTTATGGTGCGGAAGAAATGACTAAAGTCTGTCTGTCTGTCTGTGATTTGGCAAATTTAATTTAATTGAAAGAAAAAAAGACACTAAGAACTTACTGAAATGAAAAAGTACTGATGAAAAGAGTTAGACATCGGTGAATGGCAAATGCTTCCAGGAATCCGCTTCACCTGCAGGTCTTGCAGCGAACTGTACATTTAAAGTCCATCTCAGTGCTATTACAGCTTGCGCATTAAGGGTGAGATCTCTTACCATCGTAGTGCATTGGAGCTGAATGCACCTTAGTATCATCCACATCTAAACTAATGTAATTCTTACGATAGTAAGAAATTCCATCGTTAATGCACAAGCTCTCAACTACTTTCGGTCTCAAATCCCATTTGAGAGACAGAAGCTGGATTCTTCTGTTCTAGCTCTTTCTTCCTTCTGCCTTATCCGTTCGTCTTTGTCCTGGCACCAGATGACCGTTATCTGGACCGTCTAGCTTTATCTGAATCAATTTTTCTCTCAGATGGCTGCATAGTGTGTGGCATAAAGATCCGCTCCATGCAATAATGCAGTTATTTAGCGGACACACGGGAGCAATCAGTTATGACATTAACTGTGTGCGACAGATTGGAAAAATGAATAACCTTCTGTCGGTTGGCAGATCTTCAGCATTTTTTACGCACCAGTTGCCTTCTGGAGTCGCGAAACTGCCTCTTTAAGCAAATCTCAGTTTTAACCTACGAGTGATAGTATTATCGACCGTCCTACTGTAATTGTATTCCTCTGTTGCAAATAGATCTGGGTCCAGGACCAGTCTTCTTGAACATATGTATTACTGCATGCGTCCGCAGTGTATGTTATACCTACTGATTTAGAAATAGAATGCAGTTAAAAGAATTTGGCGTAGCATTTCTGTCCCAAAACTATCAACCACGAAGACCGTTGTGAGACTCCATTCAGCTCAGAGAGAGAGAGAAAAGAGAGAGAGAAAAGAGAGAGAGAGAGAGAAAAGAGAGAGAGAGAGAGAGAGAGAGAAGAGAGAGAGAGAGAAAGAGAGAGAGAGAGAAGGACGGAAGCATATGGAAGTGTGCATGAGTGTGTGAGTGATGACAGAGTGGTTTGGAAGAGTGAGCGAATTAATAAATGGTCTACAACATTACTGTCACTTTTGCTCATATATACAGCTGGTTGTCATCCTAACTCAATAAACTTACTGTTATTGTTGCTCGCTTTGGTCAACACATTTGTTTTCTCTATGCATGTAGAGACAGTGAGAAAGTAGATTACTTAAAGTGAACAGTTCTATGTTTACTATTTACAGCAAAGTGTGGTTGAACGTTTCCGCTTTGTCCTTTTACAGTGATCAATACAGCTGCTGGTTGGAAAGACTTAAATACAAACTTTACTAATTCAGCCACTCACCAGAACATTAAGTGGGGACATTGCAACAGAAAGTGCGTTTTTCAATCCAAGTCTTCCATTTACACTACAAAATATTATACTCTAATTCAAGTAAACAATCATGCAAGCTAATAAGCTCATATTTTTTTTCAAAAATAAAGAAAAAAGCTCTCAAAAACTGTGACATAAAAAAAATTGATAAACGTTCCAAGCTAATAAGCTCATGATACTTTGGTGATAAATAAATAATAAATATCAGCACTTGAAAAACATGGCATATTGATAGTAATAAACAAAATGTAGTTCTTGAAGTAGTTTGAAACCATGCATGATGGGAAGCCGGAAATTGACATTATTTTCTTCATTCATGATCTATATGAAATACTTTTCTTAATATCTTCACGTTGATGGTATCTGAGTTGGATAAATGAACTATACTAGCGGTTTTGAATGGCTATGACAAATCTGCGGTATACAAGTCAAACAACTACCGTTGACAACATTCGCTTCTGTGGAAAGATCTTGTTGTTCTTGACTACAACCAGAAGACACGAGTCATTTCTCCATTTTCCCTGGAGACATTATACCTGGATAAGACCACAAGTTCATATCGAGATGACATGGACTTCGCCTTTCACGAGAAAACCCGTCCGTCATCAGACCTTCCGTTTTCTGAAACATTTTTCAAGCCTCACGGGGAAGTACTCACACTCAGTAACCTCCTCCGTCTTCCGCTGACTTGGCTCATGCTTTGATGAGGAGGCCAAGAAAGCCTTCGGTATCAATGACCACTCCAGATGAAATCTCGGACACCTGAGATGCTGATCATACCTCAAGTTCCTCTTAATGACCACCCTTCTTGGCAACTGTTTTTGTACTGTAATAAAACCTCGTGCCTTAGTATTGCGTTCTTTTTTTTCATTTTGCTACACCTCATTCATGTTCGGAGAGTATAGTCTATATAACCGCCTGGAAATAATACTGTTGTAAGTCCTTAAATTCATAGAAGGACTTTCAATAGTATTACTTTAAGGCGGTGAATATGTACATTTAGGGCAATGTTTTGTAAGTCTCATAATTCTGAAGTTGACTATCAAAGTCGATCGACAACAAGTGGGTAGGCATAGAACGTTAATACAGAAGAAGAGTATACTTCTTTCCAGTTTAACTGTTTTCATTATGCTTCTCTCTGTCTCTCTGTCTATCTCTTTCTTTCTCCCATGTATTCACACCAACTCACACACACACGGACACTTTTTAGCGGAAATGAAGAGTAAATTTCTAGTTCTCCACATCAGTACAGTGTCCGAATAGAGTAACCGCTCAGGGCACAGTAAATAGAACTAACATTCAGTTGTTACTTGGACATCAATCTCTTCGCTTCAAGGCCAGATTGCAAAATTGTGCTACTCATGGTTGCACCTCATGAACGAGACTTTTAACCCCTCCGCTACCTCTGACGTAGTCTACATGTAATTCTAACCCTAAGGTCCAAACAGTGCCTGGACATACAAATAGGTCCCGGAAATAGCATTCCATTGTCGTATCTGACGTATGCCTACTCTCATCTCACTTTCTCAACTATTTCGGCAGGAGTTCAGTATTGCTGTAATCATATAGAAGCCTTGTCAAACCCTAAATCAATCATACCTACGTACAAGCTAATGATCTCCTGGTAGTTTGGTGACATCAACACTAAAAAAACACGGCGTAGTGAAAAGGTTAAGAGGCGTTTGGTAACCCTTCTAGCTGAACAAATGTCCACGTTTTTCAGACGCAATTTTTGGGTCCCTATGCAATCACGATTTCCACACCAAAATTCTTCAGCAAATTGCACATTACCTCTAGTATTAATTTCTGAAGTTCGCCTCTCTCTCTCTCTCTCTCTCTCTCTCTCTCTCTCTCTCCCTCTCTCTGGTGGTTATAACATCCTTCAGTAACTCGTTCAATCGGTGATTAGTTTCAATAACCACACTGCCCGCCCTACATCTCATTGTATGCCCGCAAGACCATCTGACCTCCCCTTATCCTTTCTTATTAATTAAGGCAAAATCCAGTTTCCTAAGTTCATTTACAAGTGGCAGCTTTTGTATCTCTGTACCTGGAAATATCCTAAGGATCAAATCAGGGTGTTTGTTGCTTGGGTTGCTTGGCTTACACTCAAAGATCTTGTTTCTCATGAGATCCTAGCTGATTCGTTTCTCTTGCCTTCCTCGAGGATACTATTGATTGGCTACGATTGTTTCAAATTATTCTTTGTGTGCATATGTGTATGTAGGGTACGTGAGTGTGTGTGAGTGTTGGAGGGGGGGGGGGGTATTGGCGGGAGAGGAAAGAAGGAAACGAGTCTGATATTTGATATTTGTCTGTTAACAAACTTAAGAAGAATTAGCTCAACACCTCACCACAACGCAGAAAGTTACTAGGTTTGCTAGACCAGCAGATGCTAAACTGACATCCGCTAGCCCGACAGAGGCTAGACCGATTAGTAACTACCACGAAGGCAGGAGAGTCACGCCGGTCGAATAAGACGGAGACGACTAGAACTTTTATTAAAATGAAAACGAACAAGGTTAACGGGAAGATTTGGGAAAAAAAAAAGGAGAACTTGCGCATTAAAGGTGGGATCTTCTACTTTCATAAGAATTCATATTAATTTTTGCATATTATTAAGGGGACATTCTGTACCGATGTAATTGTTACGATGGTACGTGATCTCACTGTTAATGGGCAAGCTCACAATTAATAGAAAATACCGACGCACAACTTCACTCTACTATGCGGAAGAAAAGTGAACATTTTTATGAGAGTATACACTGATAGTTTAGCTGTTTTAGGGCTTCATCTGTACTCCATTTAAGAACTCTTTTCTGTTCATTAACAAGTTAAATGGTCATTTGTCAGATCTGTTGGTATCCTGGCCTTTTATATTTTTCTGACATGTATTGACGTCGAGACATTATGTTGCTTGTTTGTACTCTCTGTGTGTGTGTGTNGGGGGGGGGGGGGGCGTTCTCGTCGCATGGGCGGTGTATGTGAGTGCGTCTGCTTGTGTGTGTTTGTCCTAGTTAGAAGTTTATTTTGAAGGCGTGGTATTTTAATAGGTTACTTCCAGTAACAACATATAACTAATTAGAGTAGGATATTCACGCCTTTACCACCTTCAGAGTACTAAAATACTGCTGGCATCTTTTCCCACTAGTTTTGCCACCCGCAGTCGTTGTCGAATCCTATATTTGGGACTTCATGTGCGAGACCAATTAGACAATACCCGTACATCATCCATTCTTCAGGAAATAATGATTGTTTCCCGGAACTTATATACCGGGAATAATGCAAGGGAACGATGGTGTGTAGCGAGTCCTAACCCCAGGGACAGCCAAGTAAATGATGGATTGAAGTAGTCGTTGGGGTGACCTTATTGCTCAATGCGTAGCTGGGATGTCAGTGTGCTCAGAGCTCAGAATCGTATGTTAATTTTCTTCTTTATGCTACGAAAACATATCTTGAAATTTGTTTTCATCGTAGTTAGTACTTTTAGTCGAATAAAGCAATTGTTCCGATTAATATGGAGCTGAATGTGCCCACATGAGGCGGATATGTCAGTTTGTGTCGAGCATGCCGTACCAACCGCAAGTAAAAAGTGGCAGACAAGTAGAAGGATGATAATAAGGAGAAGATATATCGAGGACGAAGATTGTGCCACCCTTGTGTTTCTCTGGGTTTTTTTTGTGGTGACCTAGAATTTTTCTCATCAATTCCGAGGCGAGTCTGTGGTTGGGCGCACCGCCAGTGTCGTCACGACTTTTACCAGTAATGGCCGAATAGTGATGGAGTATTGATTTATCGAATGTTACATTCATGAAGCGGTTTTTTTTTTTATTTTTAAGTGCTCCAAAAAAAAAAAGGTGGGAGGAGGGTAGACCCTTTTTATTAAGTAGACTAGAAGATAAATTACATCATCAGTGCAGTTTGCGATCTGTTTGCTTGTTTGTTTTTTTTTTCTTTCCTCTACTTTCTTCTGTTTACTTTTTGTCGTTTTCCCCAGCCTGACAAAGCAGGGACATCTCCTGCGAGAATTTGCCCATTTATATTGTTTACGTTAAGTTTCAATCACAGTTTAAACGGCATCTGTTGGCGGAATAAGTTCTGATGAGGATTTTGAAAAGAGGCAGATTGTAGTTCCTTACATACGTTCCATTTGCAAAACATGTCTCAAATAATTCCTGGTTTGTATGTAAGATAGAAGAATGTTGTACCAAGGCATGATAGACTTCTTTGCAGAAGGAACACTCCCAGCGTCAAGATTTCTGAAGGGGCCTTTGAACCCGAAAAGGAAAGGATCAGGGGAGGGAGAGAGAAGCGTCCACAGAAATAATCTCAGGGAAATGAAAAAGTTGTATCTCTGAATGTATTCTCTATACAAGAATGGCAATAGAGTGATTTGATCGTGGCGGCAGAGAGACCATA
>JAWQUT010000005.1:5294043-5322949 GCA_033807755.1 Ellobium chinense
AGCTTCCAGAGAGTGTGTAAACACAGCTACGCGCTCGCTATCATATTTACTATACATTCGTGGTCAAATAATCAGATGATATTAGCCTTTAGACAAACATCATCGAGAAACGCTGTGAAAGGTGTCAGGGCACAAGGGAATAAGTTGAGTGATAGAGAGATGGAGAGGAGACCTAAGGATAATTGAACAGCCGTGAATCTATTCGATATTTTTCTGCAGAACTCTCGTAACTGACATTTAGTTTTGAATCGACGCACGAGTTCCACCATGACGTGATAAAATTTCAGACCTCTGCGGTTAAAGAATAGCACCAGTGGGATAGTCTTTTGAAAATTTAGAACCGTTTATTTGGAACTAAATGATATTTTTTATTCCTGATTTTTTCAGTGTAAAGTTTCACACATAGTAATGTTACACTGAAGCGCTAAGTTCATGTACAACGAATTGTCATGTCATCAGTAATTGAGAAAACCGCACTCCGATTACTTTGGAGACCGACACGTCTTAAGTGATTAGGTAAACCACAGAATTGAGAGCTTGCGCATTAACGATGGGATCTCTTGCCATCATAAGAATCACATTTAATTAGCTCTTTATGTCGAACGCTACAAAGGATGCATTCAGCGCCGATATACTAGTGTAATTCTTACGATGATTAGAGATCCAATTGTCAGTGCTCAAATCTTAAATTTCTACTTTAGAAAACTATTTCGTGAATCAGACAGGTCAGTTTGTGATTTTTCTCTTAGGCGACGGATGTCACTCCTAGCGATTTGCCCTTCAACTGGTGAAATTGGTTTGTTTTTTTCTAGTGATCTAGTGAAAAAAAAATACGAAAACTGGAAAATCTGGTGAAAAGTTGCGAGGGCGCAAAAACATTTTGTTTTATTGATTTATTTTGGCATCTTGACCCAATATTTTGGCAAATGTTATCATTGGATACTGAATTAGTTAAGTACACACACAAAAAAAAAGGAAACGAGAAATAACAATCTGTGTACTAAATTATTGTCTAAATTCAGCCTCACCATTACACTAAGTAGAATCAGCCGACCTCCTAAACACTCTCAAAGCCTGTATACAGAATACCGTAAAAAAAATTTCGCATAATATGTACATGCAGGTCGATCTCTTTTCGGGTGAACCAGCGGTACCGCTAAGTGAAGACAATTTGCAGTTGTATTTTTTTTTCTCCTTTGTTGCTCTTTGTTACTTTCATACTTCAAGCATTTCATCTGCCCGTCTAACAATTTGTGAAATGCATTTTAAAAACACATTTAAAGCGTCAAATACAGTTTCAAGAGCGTTGAGTGAAATCTAAATCTAGTGAAATTTGGCCTTAGGATATAGTGAAACGGCAAAACACAGAGCGGCAGTCTTGTTTCAGATCTTTCCAAGACATAAAATAATCCTGCCATTCCGTTGACATCTTTCCACTAAATGCATTTGATGACGCAAAATTAAAATACATGTGACAGGCCATGTTGTCTCCACAGGGCTTCAGAAGCGAATCACAATACGGATTATCAATTGGCCTTGTATTTCCCCGATAGGGCAATATGTCACCTTGGCTGGTAGACTTGGGGTGGGGGNGGGGGGGGGGGGATCAGAAGGAGAAAAGCATAGCGGTTTAAGTGCCAGGGGTGATAATAGATGTTAGGAATCAAACGACATGAATGTATTGTGCCCTTTCCTTTAATCCATTTCCTCTGCCGGCTGCAAGCAGCGGAGTATTTCTGAATCCCTTATAAAGACAGCAGTTTTTTTTTTAGGGAATCTCTGTGCCCCCCATGTGCCGTGCGTTCTCATGTCAGTTGACTTCTATCGAGTTTGTAGCCTCCTTGTTATCTTACAGTCGGTTGTAATGGTGTTGTTGTTGTTGTTGTTGTTGTTGTTGTTTTTGTTGTTGTTAAACCCAAGAAGAATAAACACGGCGTAGGCATACAATAATCATACATCAATCAAATCGACATGCTACATTTGAGAGTTTGCGCATTAACAATGGAGGCTCTCTTATCGTCGTAAGATTACATTAACTCTGCATTTTGGACACTACTAACGGTGCATTCAGCACCAGTGCTCTTACGATGGTAAGAGATCCCAGCGTGAATGCGCATGCTCTCAGTTATTATAACCACACTGTCATTGAATCTGTCCTATTTTCTTGCAACTTTAGCTTTGGAAACTTGCACAGACTTGAAGATCTAGTTTCATTTGCGGAGGAGCAGCCCATAAAATCTATTTTTTTCTTAAAGTGAAAGTGTTACCCGGGTGGATATGATTTCTTACAGGAGATGCTGAAATACGCCTGTTAAAAGGAGCTATCATGGCAGATCACCATTTTGCATGTGAAGACTTCAGAAATGGGCCAAAACGATGTGCCACAAGGGCTAACAAAGGGGAAAAAAAAGACACATTCCGTGGCGTGCGATGTCGAATAAAATATCTGACAAGGTTCATTAGAATAGCATGAATTTGAAATGCAAAGGCAAGAGAGAAGCAACAGAACAGGGGCGAGAACGATGTACTCCCTCCATGTATTAGGCCTTAGGGACACGTGGGAAGGGAAAGAAGATTGGGATGACAGTAACTCAGGATATTGGACAAGTTCAGGAAAAGGGAGTTTGAAGAAGAAGAGGAATGTAGAGCGGGTCGCGAATATGCTATCTGCAGTGAACTTGTGTTTGTTGTGTCTCCATATTATGGAAATCTTTGCATTTAATGAGATCGAAATATGAGAGGACATATAAATGATACTGATAAAAAAATAAGATTCTGGATAGTCTTATGTCTTTATTCATTGGAAAGAAAAAAAAAGCCCGTACTGAGGATCGAATACCAAACGTGTGTTCTCAAGCCCAGTGTTCTGACCTTCGAGGTATGGAACCTGAGACGAGGTGGGGGAAGGGGAGAGACTGTCAAGGGGCAGTGAATACAAGATAAATGCATTAAAAAAATGGTTTTGGGGAGGTAGGTTGGGCATACAGAAGTAGGTGAGTTATATGAGCATGGCCAAATCGAAGTGGGATCGAGGGACAAAATTAAGTGCTGTGTGATGATTTAATTCCGTTTCAGATAAATATCATTACAATTCTTTTGCTTTCGCTTCTTGGACCCAAAACCTCCATATAAAGGGTTATCTTACATATTGCCTTTATACCATAAACTTCTCTAAGACTCGATATATTATCACGAAGCCTATCATCGTTTATCCCTTGATTCATTCCAGAATATTGCTTCATAGAGCTGAGCCCACAGTCTAGTGAAAGGATGATTGACACGTTGTCGGAATGAATGAGTTATGTCATCTATTAGGGTCATTGACAAGTATGGTTACACTAGCTTAGATTTCGAGGGCTTAATAAAGCTCAATCTGGTCAGAAGCGGGCAGAGTACACCAGACAAATGATTAAAGAAAGCAATCGGGACTTGCCGTGGAGAGATGTCCTCTAGATTACATACGTTGATATGCCAAGTAGTGAGGTATCTTCGGGATTCATTAATTTTGTAATGTTCTGTCTTCTTATATGATGTGAATTTCCACACTATTCTTGGAAAGCTAAGTGCCCTCAGATTGCCAACTGTCCTCAGAGGACCAACTATCATAAGAAGGCCAACGGTCATCAGAGAGTCAACTGTCTTCAGAGGGCCAACTGTCTTCAAGAGCCAACTAATGTAAAGACGAATACTTTAATTTGTGTATGTGAAAATCAACGATTATGTTGTCTTCTCAATCTACCGATAAATTTGTTGTAAAGAAAATTAACGTTGATATGAGATGCAGCAATATTCCTTTGATAATACTAACAGTCTATGCTTTGACCAGAATGAGGAAACGCAGTCGTAGAGGGTAAATTTGAGAGTTTTTAAATTAAATTAAAAGGCCATATTTCCGCATCAAAACAGTGGATTTGAGGTCCTTTTATAATTGGAAGCAGGAGAAGACAAATACTTCTGTGCCCGCCACAGATGTTAGATGTGGGTATACTGTAGATTTATTCAAAGTATCCTAGAAATTGAGGGAGAAGTTGCGAGAAAACAGGTTTTGTTTAAATTCGGTCAGTAAATGTCGGATAATTACCCGGAAATCGGGTAATTCAGAGCAAGAGTATAACAGTACTATAATTATGGGAACCATCGCTAACGATATTGCCTCTCAGTTTTACTCTTCTTGGGATTTCGGTATTTCCTGGTCTATGTACAAAGACATTACGGACGCAGCATTTAGGAAACTGCTCTCAAGAACTTTCTTGCATCAGAGTCTCATGAAAAGGGTTTTCCACGCTTTCATTGGCGTGCTCAAACGGAAAAGTGCCTGAAAACACCATTTCTGAATTAATGGGATAGATCTGGTTTTTGGAAAATTCCATGGAAAATTCCTATGCCACGTCAGTGATGCTAATTTGTGAAAAGCCTTGACTTTACAGCAACCAGTTTTTTCGGTTATGTTTTAAAGAATAAATTAACTCGTAATAGAAACAACCAGAAAGTTGCCTAATTGTCGGGTCATTCTGCTGGAATTGCCTTTATATGTGTCTCTGTCGTAAGAGGCTGTACAACGCGAAAAATGTTGCGTATTCTCGAGGTGGGTCCAAGTTATTACTCTATAGCACGTCATTTCACTTCATTTTAATTCAAGGCTCTTTTATACAAAATGCAATCTTTTTACGTAAATTGAACTTCAGACGGCGCGCAGGAAATGAACCTTAATTCAAATTCTGCTTTAGTGTAGACCAGTGTTTGTTGGAAAGATTGGCCCAATCAACCCGCGACTCCAATTCTATAGAAAGAGACAACCAAAAGATTAGAAATCAGAGATGGGGTCGGGATGGATGAGGTAGATTTCTCGCATTGACGTATGGAGATGGCAATTAACGTTTCCCTATCCTTATTGGTGTGTGATAAGTCAAAATATTTTACACAACCATTTTTTTATTCGTCATCAAATTTTTGACACGCAGAAACATACATTTTTTGAGCTGTTTTGAGGAAAAAGAAAAACTTAACAGGCCTTCCATTCAGTGAACACAGTGACCTTACACCCGTAGCGACGGCTAGGAATTTGACGCATGATTAGTACAAATTACTATAATCTGAGTCTACAGTCACTTTTCAATCGCTCAGAGCCTTTTAAAATAAGTACAAGCTCCTATTCGTCCTCTTAATGACCAGTCTATGACATTATAAGGACTATAAAATAGCATCCCTTTTTGTCAGGTCCATTTGGCATCTTCAAACCTTGAGGAAGACTGGAAGGATGTGAACCAATGCGGTTTAAATTTTTGTTGGCATGGTGAATGTACATCAGGCAGATGGGGTGATGGGTTTGGGTGGTGGGGATGGAGTAAGAAGGGGCAAAGCTGCCTGGGTTCTCATTATGCATCGGATAGTTCGACATACTTGTTCGTCACCACAAACAGGTTTATCAGTTCATCACTCAAATTGCTGTATATCCTTTAGAAGATAACGAGTCAACTCCAGTGAAACTCATTGCTGGTTTAACCAAAATAGTAGTGTCATTTCGTCATTTCATCTTGCCTCCGAAAGTGATACATGCGTCAGCCAATGAAAGCCGATGTAATAGCCCATATCAGCCAATCAAAGTGCTGTGACAATAGAAACGTGGAAATCAGAAGTAATGATTGCTGGAGTTGTGACGTGCGATGCTCAGATGACCGTGCATGTGCAGTAACCGAGAGTGTTCTATGAACAAGCAAGCGATGTTGTATATTGTAACTGAGAGTGTTCTATGAACAAGCAAACAATGTTGTATATTTTCACTCAAACGCTGAGCTATAATACATGTATATTATTCCTGCTCACAGCAGTCTCAGTTGAGGAGCTTTCCCAAAACTTCGTAAGTGCACTTTAGTTGAGAAGTTGAATGTGCATTCAGAAGTGCGTTCAAAATTAAATTTAGCTTGAAATCTGAATTTCCTCTAGAGTTACGTCATTGCAAGAGCAATCCCCCCGACATTCTTTCCCGAGTTTTGACAGGAACAAAAAAAAAAAATGCTGCATTTGACATGTCAGACTTGCACTCTTAGTGGTAACAGTTCATTCACGTGGCATGCTTGTGAGACTTGTAATGACTTTCACAAACCTGAGAATCGGCTGATTTAGACATAGTATTTTCAAAAACTTGGCAAGAATGCTAGAATAATATACGAAGATGAGATTACGCACCAAAATCATACGCATGGCTTATATGTATTCCAAGGAGAATCGACCACTCTCAGTTCTTATTCATGCATGGTCATTTCGGCATGACAAGCCACAATCCCAACAATCATGTGCTTTCTGCTGTTTCTTTGTCAGGGGAATATGATTAGCTGATATGGTCTGTTTCAATGGCCTTTATGGGCTGATGCATCTTTGAGCTTCGAATGCGAGATCCTGACGTTTACATTTACCTTTTGCCTACACTGTGAGTGAGTTTTGTTGAAACTAATTAAGAACGGCCTGTGCGCGGCTACGAATTCGCTCGCCGTCATACTCCTACACTTTCTGCACGTCGCAGACATGTCAGACGTCACTGCATGCATCAGGAAACTGACAAACGAATGGAGGAATGGAGAGCGCATTAGGGAAAAACCTGTCTGCCCCAAATGTCTAGAATGACGTTGCCGGACATTGCTTTTAATGCTCCTGCACGAAAGACACTTTACGAACCGACTTTTTAAACACTTTTTTGGTCGAAATACATTTGGCAAAATGGGCTTCTTGCACAGAGGGACAAACTAATATCTCCATTGTGGACATTAAAAGACGAGAAAGGAGATGATGGCGAATCTACCAAACGTTGGCAGTTTGAACCCGGAGTAGGTTATATAGGTCGATGAATTAACATTTACGCGAGATTTCTATTCATAATATGAGTTGATCATCACACAACATGGAAGTAACCTTTTCTGATATTAAATAGGGACTATGATTTATTAAAAATAACATGAGGCCTGCTTCGGCTACCTTTATGGGAGATTTGTGATGGGAACGAGTGTTTAGATCTATTCCCGTTCGCAAAAGATTTTGCCATTTCGAAAGACTGTTGGCACTTCCAGAACGTGACTTGCAAAAGCTGTCTTTTTAAAGTATTTTACAGTGGGTTGGTCCCGTCTTGGCCCTACATGAATAGTGTGTATATAATATTTGAGAATCCGGACTAGAGCATATTTTTCACTCTAGCACTGACACGAAGAATTTATCTAAATACAAGGAAATTACACGTACCCGAAATCAAAACTAGGGGCTGACGGAATGTGGTATGAAAGATCCACTCCGTTTCAATTCAGTAATAAAACCCAGAATTCAGTTTGAGCCATACTTAATAGATGCTCTTTTATGTCAGATCTTTAAAGTTTTGTGCCAGATCAAATACGCATGATCTAAAACCAGATTTGTATGAGAGGAAAATGAGTGAATCTGAAATGTGTAAAATGTGCAAATCGAATGTTGAAGACATCCATCTTTATTTTTATAAAGCGCCTAGTGCCCACTCAGCGAGGAGTGGGTGCTACATTAATTTCATTTATTGATATTGTTAATATTCATATCACATTGCATTTTTATGTCCCTTTTAAACGATGAAAAAAAAAATCTTAATTTCTTATGGAAAGAGCTTTTAACATATCCCCACATACTTGAATGAATTGTTTATTGCCCTTTCAACAATTTCTAAATTACTACATTTTTTTACGTGACAAGCGGTGTGATTGTTATGAATTATTTAACGTGAAATGTTTCTCTTATCTTACTGAAGCCAGGGCCAACAAAAAGAGATTTAATAACATTTGATTCTAATATAGACTACAACTTCTAAGGTAACACGTACTGATACTGTTTTACTGTATTTCTAAATAGACGCGGGCCAGACATCCCGATTTACCTGCCCCCGGTGGTAAGGAGCTTTCTGTGAATAAATAAATAATAATCACAATAAAGTATTTACACATGCGGACCACAAACAAGTCCCTAGGCTGTAAACAAGTCTGTGAACTGTAATAGCCCAGCCTTTCCTTAATGCCTCGCCTGTTTGTTGCCATGTTTTGTTGTTTATATTATGTATCTGCAGAGAAGTGGTTTTAAATCCCTGGGGTTCACAGTTATTTGTGTTATATCACAGATTAACAAGACGTGTCAGTGTTGTCCTGAATGCAATGAAGAAATTCGTGACTTCGTCTTTCTGTGTGTTGTGTGTGTGTGTGTGTGTGTGTGTGTGTGTGAGAGAGAGAGAGAGAGAGAGAGAGAGAGAGAGAGAGAGAGAGAGAGAGAGAGAGNGAGAGAGAGAGAGAGAGAGAGAGAGAGAGAAAGAGAGCAACACGGCAATAGTATGACAGCATCAAAACATTCAGACCAAATTTCGCTGCATATATCTGAGACAAATAAAAGTTTTCATCAGCAAGTTGAGTCAAGGAAAGCGAGGTTCGCCCACCTCACGGCCAGATTTTACAGGATACCAAAACCGGATTAGCCCCGTGCCTCCGTAATCTAAGCTCTTGTCTTTAGGACTTTCTACAACCAGTATTGATCAATCCAGCGCCTAGGAGGTGTCACATGATGACCTGAATTTTGACTAATCAGAGAATCCTTCGCTTTTGTGTGTGTAGGATGTAAAACTCCGACAAACAAAATGTATTGTATGACTTTCGGTGCATGATTTAGCACTGTGCTATGTTTCTGGCTGTTACACTTAAATAAGTACTTGTAAATGAAAACATGTATACATCTACAGTCTCCTTTTGCTTCTTTATAAAATCTTAGATTCAAGGCCACATTTTTATCTCCGCTAAGACCTCTACTCTGTTTCTCCATTTCTCAGTATTTTATCATCCACTTGCTGTCTTTAATTTTATTCCCTCACCCCCACCGGCTACGCTTTCCTCGAAGGTGTGCGAACCACGAAATCATCTATCTCCGAAACCCCCCTCGTTAGCTAAGATCTGTATCTCCTCCCCTCCTAGCGGCTCAACATTGATCTCTCCTTTAATCTCACCTTCACGCTTTTATACGTCAATTAAAGTTCTTTCAAACGTTTATTAGCCCCCACACTGATACGGGATAGCAGTAGCCTTGCGCACAGCGAATGTTATTCATTAAATCCTCCTATATTATTTGTAACTCATCTGGCGATTTTTGAAGGATAGTAGACAAATAACCCCCCTTCAATACTGTGTGGAATAATCGGCTATTCAATTTTCCAGCCGTCATTTTTGCTCAGCGCCTGACTAACTTAGTAATAACTGAACTTTTCGGTAATTGTAGATACAAGTCTGGACCGGTCAGCTGCGCACAGCCTAGCCAGCGTCGTGTGTTTGGTTATGCCATGTTTTGGTTTAGAAGGTGCCGTTAACATTGAGACAAATTTCTCGCATGTATTTTGTTAACGAAGTTTGCTAATTTTCTTGAGGGCGTGTTAAGAGATGTCATTAATCTTGCATAGAGATCAAAGCGCCCTGACATGACGTTTCCGTTGGGTCATGTTTATCTTCCGCCCTTGGGAATAGATACTGTCTTCATAATGAAATAGAAAATTATCCCTACGGGAGTTGTTACAGCGCCATACGTTGTTTTATATTTCATTCATCATACATACATACATAAGGCCGAGGATTCATTATGCATTTGAATACACAATAACATGTAAATGAATCCATAAGAAATTAATTGCTAGAATTTATGCAGTCTTCTTAGAGCTGGACTCAGTGAAAGTGATGGTTGACGACCACACCCTAATGGCTTGTTAGGTAATCTCGACAAAACTATACACCGTTTTTAATGAGCAACTCCAACTAAGCTCACGTCTGGTTTGAACAAAAAATAAGTGGAAGTGTGACTGCATCATCAGATCTGGCTTCTGAAAGTAAAAGATACATCAGCCAATAAACGCCAGTGTAACAAAACCTATTAGCCATGCACATATTTGTGGCAGTTGAAGAGTAGAAAACGGAAGCAGTTATAATGCAAGTTGTGGCCCTAAGCGGTAGGTTGTGGCCAAGGGGGAAATCGAGGGCCAATTCACTTCTTCTCCTCCCTACCCCCACCTCTCACATATACACTCCATCTATGTCTCTCTACACCGGTTTCTACCCCATTTCAGCATAAACATGTTTCTTGCCATCGATGTCTTCCACCATCATCTTTATCAACATCATTACTAAGTGTAGAATAGGGAACTGTTTTGGTCCATGGCGCATCGCGACTGTTAATTCTTAGTACTGTGTACTTAGCCTCATGACACCACTAGGACTAATAAGACACATGTTAGGACATCTGCAAATCTCATACGCACACAGAACTGCACCAAACAGAAGAACTGGACGTGGGGTGCTTCCCGTTGTGGTCGGCACCTGGTCACGCACTCGGACTGACTCGCATGGTGCCCCTTTTTGGCAACGGGCGGGGAACGATGAGAGGCGGGGTCGGGCGAGGGGGGCCCGGGGAACGACTCACCACATATGGGAAGGGACCTGGGCCCCTTACAGCCNGGAGGGGGCCTGCGGGGGGAGGGGAGCGCACGCACAGTTATACACGTGAAGACGTCAATAGGAGCACCACAGTACAACTGAGCTAAAAAGGGGCAAGCACTTTAGAAATCAAACATCTAACACGCGAAACCGACCCATAGGAGTAGGGCTTTAACATCTAACAAGTCTGCCATAGAGAAGGCCCCCTCACAGTCTTCCGGTCTCTTTATTAGGGCTAAATGACGGCAGTGAGAACAAACTTGATATAGTTGCTTCCGATAGCGGAGCAGGGCATGGGTTCAACACTCCACCCCTGGGACCCAGCTGAGCTAGGGTTATAGATGGAGGAATTTTGTCTAACACTAATACGGGATTTAATTATCGTTTGGGATATAGGGTCACCCCCCAATTGCGTAGGCGGTGGAAGGGAGTAACAGTGTAACACTCTAGAAAAAGAACAGAAAGTTAACTCCCTGAATGAAAGTAATGAAAATAACAATCAACTAACTAACGCCGGCGCCAATCAGAAAGGAGTGGGACAAAAAAAAAAGAAAAGAAAAAAGTTGTGACTTACGATGCGGGGATGACCATTCATGCATAATAATTGAAAGTATGCTTTGGCTTGGTAGACACCATCGACAGGAAAAAGAGCACCTGGAGGAGCAGATGTTGGGGGAATAAAAGGGGATGGAGAGAGAGAGGACAAGATAGCACATGGAGAAGAAGAAGAAGACGAAGAAAAAAAAAGGAAGAAGGAGAAGAAGTGGGACGAGGGTTGCAGAGATGTTTGTTAATTCAGGAATTAGAGATCTTAAGATTACTGATGTTGAGACTCAAGAGAGCGCCAAATCTGGATTAATGAGTTTGTAATAGCTCTGTGCACAGTGAAAGATCTCTTGGCTGACAACAGGCCAGAACCAGTGCAGGGAAATGGCTCGTTTGGAAGAGCTGCAGTGCATAATTGAAACGCACTCCTCAATCACTATGTAGATGCACCAAATGCAGTCAGTTTCCGGCAATAGCCACTCCTCGGGAGAATGGAGAGTTGAAAGGAGTTGCGAATATCTAGTGACTCTTTTATGGTCATAAAGCACGTTGGTTTATAGGA
The DNA here is from genome assembly GCA_033807755.1 of Ellobium chinense. NCBI lineage: Eukaryota > Metazoa > Mollusca > Gastropoda > Ellobiida > Ellobiidae > Ellobium > Ellobium chinense. Next base: position 5,305,615 of record JAWQUT010000005.1, read on the forward strand.
AAAGTTTAGTTAAGTAGAAGTTGCTCTTATCCGAATTGCGATTAAGCGGAAACAACTGTATATGTGTGTGTATGAATGAATAAATTAATGAATGAAGGCGGATTAGGTTTACAGAGTATTTTCCCAATAAACCACAGACATAATTGGATAGGAAACAGAACTGATATTTAAGAACTTGTGCATTAACGATGGGCTCTCTTACTATCGTGAGAATTACATTTACTCTGTGTATTGAACGCTACTAAGGGTGCATTCAGCACTGCACTAATGTAATTCTTACACTGATAAGAGATCCCATCGATAATGTGGAAGCTCTCAGTTAGGACACTGCAATGGGACTTCATTCATTCCAATACCAGGGGACCAGCCCGTTCCAGTCTATGGATAGCACGGAATTCGATTTTGAAAATAAGGACTAGAATTAGAATATTACACCGACATTGGATGTCGCCAGGTCCCATAATAATAAGAGGGTTGCATGTGCACTGGGCACGCTATCCCTTCCGCTAATGGGCGTGCATAAATTTGAGGTTGTCTCAGATTTTCGGCTTTGTTTACCAAATCTGCCAGACGTCCGCTTTCGACTCCTGTTCCTATCGACATAGACTTTAGGAAGATCTCATGATATTGCTCTGAAATCATGTATGAGCTAAATCTGAACTTAAAGCATATATAGGCTGCCTGACACTAGCACCGAGAACTTCTGGAAGACGTCATTCACGCGAAGCAATATAGGACACTCGACTCCCGCCCAGAGCTTGATTTAGGATAAGGGGCAGGATCAGCAGAAGAGAAAGCACAGAAGGGAGATTTTCTGAACAATCAGAATGTTTAGGGACTGTTCAAAATTTGCTGTTTTGTTCCCAAACCCTACCCTAACCCGTCCACTTACCCGTCCCCTGGTCTTAAAGCAGGCTGTCGACGGGAACCTCATGACATATTTCCTACGAAATTTGCCGGAGGTCCAAAGTCAACACGATGTGCATAAATGCGACCCTCTTTTGTAATAAACATTACGCATGACTGAAAGTAGATTTACTTAAGTAGGCCTAATTGTTATTTATTTTGTTAGACTAGTTAAAATTTTCCCATCCGTATAGATGTAGTTGATAAGCGAATACTCTATCGCAGTATTGGCAAGTATAGGCGAGCGACTGAAAGCTATATGTCGATGCGTTTCATTGCGTCATCTAACGTTTGTATTGTTCAATAAATAAATGTTTCAACACAGACAGGCCGGACATGAAATCGGTATAATTCACTCTTGCGTTATGGCGAGGGCATTGCTCCCAATGGGTAACTGGAACAAAGTTCTAGATTAACTTCCCGTAGGACCGGCACTGGCTATTAATAATGATTATGGTTTTTGTTATTTTTGTCTCCTCTGGCCAGGATCCCACCCCATCCTGTCATTAGTGTCATCACGAATAGACCAGACGCCTGGCCATTCTTGCTGGAGCAAGCAGAGCTTCTCTTCCAACACGGAGATAAAAGGTAACCTTCCATCCATCCATCCATCCATCCATCCATCCATCCATCCATCCATCCATCCATTCATCCATCCATCCATCCATCCCTCCGTCTGTCTATCCGTCCTTCCTTCCATTCATCACCCATCCATTCGAGAGAGTTGAAAGGCCATTCCTCTGAAGTAAGGATTTCCAGAGGCGTAGCTTATATTGGAACCATTTCTCTCATTGAGTGATACACAGGTAGGTGGAATATACATTCTACAAGATCGGCTTTGACTGTAAGTGTAATATAAAGAGATAATAATTAATATGGGGGCGGTTCACTGTGGAAATGATTATTTTGCTTCCCACACCATAAAGATGTGACAGTGACAAGTTTACATTACATGTGATTATCTGTCAACGAGTTCACAAAGACAACAAGTATAATCATGTCTATACATATAAGAATGGTCATTAAGTAAGAAATGAGACGCACAGGCTCTATAGACAACAATGCAGATATCAACCTCATAATCACCAGTGTTGGCACATATTTGGAAATCTGAAAGTAATCATGGAATAATGCCTTTCTTATTTCCAGACCTGGGAAGTACCTCGGGTCAGCAAAGATGGCCAGATCTCATAGAAAATATCAATTTTTTTTGTTTTTGTTTTGCATTGATGATTCAAATGTTTTGTTTTGAACTAATTTCCGGTACATCAACCAAAATAAAACTTTATTAAAGACGGCATAAATCTGAGGCGACGAAGAGTTGCCTTATGATAGTTTAAATGTGCTATCCAACTGTTAAAAATGCGGAACCGTTGAAAAAACGTCATGGAAATGCCATAAAACAAATTGACCTTCTGTGGCCACTCTGGTGTAAATTTCATCTTGAGATCGAAAATTGCATAATGCCCGCAAACAAGGAATTATTTCACGGATTTATGAGTAGGCGTTATGGTGAGTAACGGTGGCAAGTGTGTAATCATGTAAGAGTGTTTCATTAATCATACGCTGTTGCTGCTTCAGCCGCCGCTGCTGCTGCTGCTGACGATGAATATTATGATATTTGTCCTTCCTTCTGGATGAGGATCATAACTGTATCAGTGGCTGCCATGACGGTAGGTGTGTCCGGAGATGGCTGATCAGCCCAGTGTACGCACACGGGTCCATCCATACACTGACCCATGGGAGATCGCCACAGGAAAGTCTTCACTTGTACTGTTCTTGTTTCCTACACGTCCGCCTGGCTCCCCTATATGATCTTGCCGCGCCATATCAGGTGATCTTTAGCGATTCACTCACTTAGGTTAATGTCAGTATGGAGATTTTGAAATGAGATCGTCAACGTATCGTCGTTCTTTTGTCCACCGACCTTACTTGTGTCTTTGCATACTCTCCATACAAGAGCTGCATATGTAGCTGGCCATCAGGCATCCGAGCTACAAGGCCAACCCAGCAGGCTTGCGCATTTCCAGTAAAATGTGAAAGCTTGGAATTCGCGCTCGATCTAGAACCATGATATCTGGTATTTTGTCATGCCACGGGATTCCCAATATCCAACGTAAACAGTGACGTGAGTAAGTGATTTAGCTGCTGTACTTTTGAACCATAGACTGTCCATATTTGGCAAGCGCGAAAAGGTTGTAGGATCCAAATTGTAAAAGCTTCTTTGAGCCATTTAATAAAAGTTTCTTCTCGAACCACAGGAACATTCCCAGATGCCCAGGACGAGTCCGTAGGTGCTCAGATTATATACTGTTTACAAAGGAGATCCTCCATTAATTTTTTTTACAATTGTAATATACATGAGTCAAAAATTTGGCTTTCATTTGCAAGTCACAGGCCCGCACAAATAAAATCCGCTGTGAGAAGCACTACCTGGAACAAATATTTTTTTTACAAATTCTGGACTGCATTTCACCATTTTTGCAGTGTGATCAGGTTATATGATTATTTCTACACAAATACTCTGGTTTTATTGACACTTATAGTTCAGCAATTCTGGACCAGTTAGACTCCTGCAAACCTATGTAGGCCGAATCGTAGATAGTGCTGGAGAAGGTGACACATGAAGACTTCCAAGTTTACACCCAAGGTTTGGCACCGGCATGTGAGACTACTTCGAAAGCAAGGGAGAAATTTAAGGCATAGAATAGGTCTACGAGCTTTCATTGGTGGAGCATTTCCCGTGACTTTTGAATGGCAACTCGTATTTTAGACTGAAAATTTGAACATTGCCAGAATCAGTATTCTCTTTCACTAACGCCCACACACCCCTACTTCCTGGGGTCACGTTATACATGTTGAATAACTTTGTTAGCACTTATGATAAGGTGTAAGTAATCTAATTCTTGTAGAATTACTACTTATATCTTTCACAAAGGTGGAGAACAGAACGTAGTATAGAAATGTGAAGCTGTCAAAATAATTTGCATGAGTACTTAGATTACCCACGAGAAATAATGGTACATACAGCAGGGTGTAATCAATCTAATTATTGTTGTGATGACGTGTGCAAGAGGAGAATGCTCGGTGTTGCATTATATTTGTAGCAGTGCAGTGGCGTAACACAACAGCTCTCAGACTGCTAATGGGAAGTCATAGGTAATTAGGAACATTTCCTGTAGAGACTGGGTTCATACAGAATAATGACCGCAAGAGCTTCCTAGCCAGTGTCGAACAACAGCTCAGACTAGTTGCGAACTGTTCTCTGGTCTCTGATGCAATAACTAAGCATTTAACTGCGCAGGGAGGCTCATCATTCGAGTTTAAAAGATATTAATATGTTTCAACTTTCAACAAATGCCAAGACCTTTTCATGCTTTGGGAAACAGTATCACTAACTTACCCTTGAGATTTTATAAAGAGTAAAGAAGCTGCTGAAAGCTCTGTATGACCCACAGTATGGTTCAAGGCATCAGAGGCGAGCTAGGAGGAGGAGGAGGAGGAGGAGGAGAGAATACTAAGTCGTAAACAATATCATATAAGTAATCTTGGAATAAAATGTAAAAGGCTGAAGTCAGTGATCTTACTACTGTTTTGGTACTGAATGGGAGCAGGCAACTTGTTCTTCTTTTGTCCTGTGATTGATTTTCTCATATCGCCTGTTGACGTCATCGTTTGTGCATAGCTCTGTGATCAGCCCTTCCTCGTCTCCTGAACCCGTAGGTTTAGCTCAGCACCCTTTTTCTAAACCACCAAGGTTCAGTGATTCATGGAAAACTCTTAGTTACCATTCATGTATTGTCATCCAGGCATCACAAGCCACAATACTAGCAATCATTATTATCACTTTCCACTTTTCCATTGTCAGAATGAGTTGAAATGGTCTGCTACAAAGGGGTATTTTTTTCGCTGATGCGCCATTTACTTTCGGAAGCAAGATTTGATGACGCACCACTACTTTGCTCAAGCGAAAATGAGTTTCATTGGAATTGACTAATTAAAAACAGTGTTCGAACTCAGCACTTGTACGCAGTTTTTGAAATCATTAGGATGCTTTCATGATCTTCAGAAAGGAAAAAAAAATGAAGTTAACTCCACATGCGTCATACAACTAGAGAAATAGCGGAATACATAAATTTGCCCAATGCTTTTGTCAGAAAGTAAAGAGAAATTTAAATAATTGTGGAATTTTATATTTTCAAACATTTTGTTTGCACTTCCGTTGTCTCAATGAGTTCCTGCTAATTTCAGTTTGTTTTCCTTGCTTTATTGATCTGTCTGTTCTTTCTTTCTTTCTTTCTTTCTTTCTTTCTTTCTTTCTTTCTTTCTTTCTTTCTTTCTTTCTTTCTTTCTTTGTAAATCCCACCACCACATCGCTTATCCATCTTCCTGATATTAGCATTCAGATTTTGTAGACATTCATGTGTCCCTAGATCTGTATCTACTCAAAACAAATATATAAACACAAACTGCAACACAGTCTACGCGCAGACTGGGCAAAAAACCGGCTGATATAATTAGCGTCTAACGTTTATCATTCATGGAGTTTCTCTATGTGTGCACTTGTTACCCTAATGTGGTGCAATCGAGACAGCTATTCAGATCGGACACTTGAAATTCGATTTTGCGTCGAAAAAGGTTCCGATCTCCGTGCTTCCAGTAATTGCTGTCCAAATTATTTCATGTCTGATCATATCGGTTTAGAACAGGGGCGGACACTCCAATCATCTAAATTGTCCCACTGGGTTTTGTTAGGTTACCGTCTTCGGTCTTTCTGTCAGAGGTGCAAGGGTTAGTCTGATTCTACTTAAGAGAGAGACTATAACCCTGTGCTCTGATGAAACCTCGTACACTCTTTTTTCTTTTGGCCTAGACTATATGATATTCATAACTTTCTCGACTTGAGAAGCGTTTCTCTAAAATTCAGGGCTGCATTTGTTCGGTCCCTGAGCGGTCGCGAAAGGAGTAGTCCTTTAGCAAATGGTATGTGTTTGGTTGGTGCGCGCCAGTCACAGTGAAGAAGTGTGCACATTTTTGTTAGAAATGTCTGGTGTTTTGTCTAAACCGGAAAAAAAAAAGCTCGGCAACATAGCGGCAACCATCTACGGTTTTAAATTTGTTAGTGGAACTTCTTATCAAAGGTCTTGTGCTGGAGGAAAATGTGGCAAGAATCAACTGTGGTATGTATGCTAATCAATTAGGCAAAGATATAAATATAGCCAATACCACTCGCAAGTCAGTGCATTATTTTCTTGCACTTCCGGATTAATGGCAGCCAGCTCAGCTTGTCTAGAGATTGATATGTCCTTTGCTAAGAATGGTCCCTATCTGAGGCCCCAAGGATCAAATAAACGCAGTCGTAGGAAAGGTCGAGAAGCTGTGATCTGTACTAACGCTTTATCGTGACGCTGACATTATTACTCCGTTACAGCAGGCGGTTGCATTGTTATGACGATGAAACGCCCTCCATTCCGCCCGTTAGCGTGCGTAAATTCGGGGGTGTGTCAGCTTCTCCACTTTGATTACGACGTTTTCCGGACTTCCGGGTTCAATCCTTGCCCCTAACTATCAGTCAGCAAAGGCCCTTGGGGGAGTCCCGTGACTGTGCCCTTAAAATATGCTACCTCAGAATATTAAATTAGGGTAGAATTAATTTGTCTGGCACTGGTTCCGCGAACATCTGTTCGACTTCCTCCATGCGCAGTACTATAGGATACTCCTGCCTAGAGTGATTAGGGCTGGGGGCAGGATTGGAAAATAGAAAACACGCATGAGAAAGTTCCTAGACAATGGTAATGTCCAGGGGCTGTCCCAAGTTTGCACTTTCTTTATTAACCCTACCCCTGAGTCTAAAGCCAGCTTTAGGTGGGAGTGTCTCGATAAAATGAAATTGGTTGGGTTTCCGGGTCAACGAGGGTACGTTGCAGTGTCGTGTGCAAAGAAAAAATGCAACCCTGTAATGTTTGATGTGTATGATCTCAAATCAAAGTCGGGGTACCGTGTCTCAGGGCATGTCCCAATCCTTAACTTTTATTTGCGGTAAAATACAGAGAGGGGGCGGAGATGCGCGCACGCGGGAGAGAGAGAGAGAGAGAGAGAGAGAGAGAGAGAGAGAGAGAGAGAGAGAGAGAGACAGACAGACAGACAGATAGATAGCTAGATAGCTAGCTAGATAGATAGATAGATAGATAGATAGATAGATAGATAGATAGATAGATAGATAGATCATATTTTGAAAGAACGGCACTGCTTCGGATTTAGAAGAAAATGGAAGTTCACACCCGTATAAGTGCTGCTAGTTGGCTGTAGTGGGGTGTGGGCTCCTTTGAGTGTAATGTTTGTTTGTTGTGTTGCTGGGCAATCTCGCCTTGTCGTGTCTTTGGCCCACACAAGCTTTCCTTTGAGTCTGGAAAGCTCTGGCTAAGCCATGCCACTCAGGTTGATGACTTGAGATCCTATTTCAATGAGATGCTTGTCAAAGAATGTGCGTGAGCATGTGAGTGAGGAGGAAGTGTGTGTGTTCCACCAAGAAGGCATGAGAAAGGTAATATGGGGTTTGTTCAGATGATGGTAACAGTGCTAATAATAATAATAATAATAATAGTAATTTTATTTAAGGAACTAAATGTATCCCTTTACAGCGGTGGCAGGCATCTTACAAAAATCCGTCATACGTGCCTCAAATTTCTCATCTCAGCATCCTATTTTCAGTATGAGATGTTTGGCTTAATAGCTCTCTTTAATAACCGAGACATGAGATATTGACAAGGGATTCCATATTCCACGTCAATCAAACTACGTCGCTCCATTCATCTCTAGACAACTACGTCACGAAAACGCGCTACATGCAAGTTGCTAAGGGCGATTATCCAAACCGAAGACGTTTTTATTTTTTCAATTTTATTTAATACACACCAACAGGTAGGGGGGCCTCGCAAAGAGTGCTTCGGTCTAGGTCTCGGCTGGGATCAGTCCATCAAACAAAAACACCAACGAGGATTCCCCATTTATCAGGGACTGTATGTATGTACGTGCTGTCTGTGTCTAACTTTGCACTCTGGCAGCACCTGTGGGAAACATCAATCACGTTTTGAGATTTCCCCATATGCACAGCGAGCAGAGCTTGACAATATTGTGCATCCAAGATTTGAAACAATTACGTACAAACATTCTTAGCTAAATTATCTATGTTCTGGTTAAAAGTATTCATGGGAAAGTCTGAATATAAATTTTAAAAAAAAAAAGATGTTTTTTAATGGCTATTTAGACATAAAATGGTATCATGCATTCAAATGTCATTCACACGTCTCATACAGATTCTTCAAAAATATATACTCGCTCTTTCACACGCCTTGAACAGAAAATGTGCAATGTTCTATTCAATTCTACAGTTGCGCGTGAACATCCTTCCATAAAAGTAAAATTGAATTCAAGCCGGAATAAGCGAAAAAATATGTGGGTGGGTAGGAGGACAGAGAGTAGGAGGGTAGAATGTCGTGGCCCGTCATGCTACAGAGAGAAAAAACTGATAGATAAAAAAAGTTAAAATATTTTGGCTGTTTTAAGTTTAGAATCCAGTGTCACGGTAAACTCGCCAATCTGACTACGCATTCTTGCCCTGAGCAGGCCATATCATGTTAAACTTGAATGTATTTTCTTGTGCTATGAACGCTTGGCTGACCCTTTCTCCCGGGGCTTTTCAAGTAGTTAGTAGACACAATGCGGGTGACTGGATTCAAAACAACATACAGCAAGCGCGGTATAGACCGTTCTTACTTAGTGAAGCCAACGAAGTTCACTACCGGCTTATGCAACATAGAAGTGTGATTGCGTCATCAGATCTCACTTCCTAAAGTACAGCGGCATCAGCGAATAAGGCCAATTTAAAAGGCTATATCTGCCAATCATATTCCTCTGATAATGGAAAAGTGGAAAGCGGAAATACTGATTTGTGGAATTGTGGCTTCCGGTCCGCGGATGACGTAAATGCATAATAACTGAGAGTAGTCAGTTGCAATAAACGAAGACTACTCCTTAAGGATCCCTTGAGATATATAGGCTTAAATTAGATCGGACATCCATGTGGCGTGAATGAATTCATCTTGACATTAGATGGAAACTAACGACAACACACAGAGGGAGGAAAAGGGGGTAGAGGTGGGGAGAGGGTGATGTCGTAAGAATGATTTAGTAACTTCCTTGGCAGTTTTGAGACTTTAAATTGCTACATTTGTCTTACCCGTGACAGGACAGGGGTTAGCTGATTTGTTCTGATTTAACCCAATATTTGAGCCCGGCTTCAGTAATGCTAATACATGTGCTTTCCTTTTTCTCCTCTTCTTGCCTCCTTCCCTGGGATTGCGATGTTCTTGAGTGTTTTAGACCAGGGATTAACGTGAATTAAGTTTGAAATGTCTGTGGATCTGAGTGGATTTGAAGCGTAATTTGAGGGAATTTCCTCATGTGAAAACTTGGTCAGTTCGATAATGCATTGACACGAATAACCCAATTGGAGGAGAGGGCCAATCGCGTTAGAGCGACCACGTAGTCTGATGCACATGGCTTTGTCCCAGTTGTAGTGGAGAGGCGAATCAAAGTTTAAAGATCAAGGAATCGGCTATTGTCACCAGATGTTTTGAGTATGGAAGATATTGTTATGATTATATTCTTCTTGCGAAAAAAAGAGGGAAACTAGGACTTTTATTTCACCGGAAGGAAAATATTTTACGATGCCATATAGTACATAATTCTGCGTCAAGACAGAATATCCAAATACGCCTGTATAGAATCATACGAAAAAGTATCCATAAAAGTGTCCAAGATTATAAAAGTATCCAAGAGGCAAGATCATACATAAAGGTATCCATAAAAGTATCCATGATCATATAGAAAAGTATCCATAAAAGTTCCCAAGATAATTTAATAAAGTATCCATAAATGTATTCAAGATCATACACAGAAGTATCCGTAAAGGTACCAAGGTTCATACATGAAAGTATCCAAGAGACAAAGGTGCTATTGTAGATGATAATATTGTCCTAAAATCTTCCCCTTGAGGCAGAAAAAATGCACAGTTCAGCACTTTGACATGCAGTTTGCATAGAAATTCCATACAATCGCGATAGTAAATTGCGCACCTCTGGGGCACGTGGGATTCTCGTCAGTATTTCAATTTGAAGGACTGTTCCCAGCGGAGGTTTAGACCAAAGCCGAACAGTGAGTGCTTCGATCTAAGACTCCATCAAAAAGAGACACTGATGACAATTATCTTTCTCAGTAAGTAAGATAATAATAAATTATTACTTTACTTCAGGTTGAGAGTTTCCTATCGTTTTGATAAAGAAAAGCTATTTATTATGATACATGTGCTGCCCATGAATACTACCACATAGATATACACACGATGAATCTTTGAGTGTAAACAGTGTATGCCTTTAAGTAATTATGTCCTTAATGCACCACTCTTAATTAAATGAAAATCGGGTATTCGGAACTAGTCTATATACTTTATCGTAGCGGATAGTTACAGACTATTGCCTGTTTGTGCGTATTCAAAATAAATGCGCATATGCCTTGAATGTGGTAATCTCCCTTGACGACTTGAAAGAAGCGCGATTTGGTGTCATAATTTTCTGGACAGGAATGAAATGACATAGTTTATTTGATATGGGATGTGGAATTCCTTGTAATCTCATGCCTGGGTTAGGCGAGACATGTGACACTAAAAATAGCTTGCTGAAGTGAAAGAAAGGGTAATGCCTTTCCTTAAGCGTTTGTCTGGGAATCAGCACTGAGGTAGATGACCCCGGAGGTAATGGTATTTTTTGTAAAAAAAAAACCTATTTATGTACTCAAGGACTTGACTTTAGTTCTGACTGACGTCTAGTCTACGGGTATCTTTGAGATATATTGCTAGACAAACGAAGAGGTCGAGCAGAAGGGCATGTCGGAAACTGTTTCGTAAGCGGATGTTACACTTTTTTGACCATCAGTACTGTTGTATAACTGTGGGAATTCCAACATACACCACATTACTGCAGAGGTATGACCTTGTTTGGAGTTCTTCCTCAAGGTCATATTGGGTTACTGCACTGTAATCTTTGAACATTAGGCCTCGTAAATTTTTCTTACCCTGAATTGATAAGAATAAAATCGTCAGGTATATCATATTTCCGCAGTTATTATGAGTTATTTTCCGGCATGTCAAACCAACCTTTCACCTTTGGGTAACTTCAGCTTTAGAGCAACATTCCGAGGTCCCAATAAAGACATGTAGATCTGTATGGGATAATAGACATGCTGAAAACGATTCTGCCACTTTTAGGCCTATATCTTTTGTCAAAAACCGTGCGTGAAAACAGTATATCGCACACTTGTGCAGATAAGTATAATGGAATCTCGATATTAAATACTCATTAAATAAGTATATATGTAAATGTGCGTTGTTACTGTATGCATTTCACGTGCATGGGTTCAGTATCAATATATCAGTTTATTAATCATGTTAACCTCGATATCATGTATTCCTCAATAATCAGTATCCCCACCCCCCTCCTTTTTTTTCCGAGCCAAAAAGCGTACTTTTTCGCTAGGTTCTTCCGTAAATGCATTACACTGCACGTCACTACGAAGGAATGTAAATAGTTTGGTTATCTTGCTTAGGTTTCCCTCATGATGAAAAATCGTATGGTGTAATTGGATGTTTTTGATGTGAAGAAAAAGTGACAGAATGAAAAAAAAAATATGTTCACATTGACACAGAACTCGCTGGTGTCACTATCAGCTTTACGTGTTCTGTGAGAAGGTCTTTAATGGGAAAGCAAAGATATTGCTTGCTTAATAGTCTGGACCAATGGATCGAAAGGGTTACCCCCCCCCCTCCTCTATCCCCCTCGTCCTTTGTGTAACCCCTTTCAGCTTTCCTTCACCTGCATTTGCCTTTCTCTCCCCCCCCNTAGAGCCAACTCCAATTAATTGCAACTCCTGGGGAACACGGAACACAGAAAACAGTTGCGGTCATAAGGAATTACAATTATCCAGGACTTTTATGTAGAAATGTAGGATTTTGTTAAGTGCATTATACAGATGTTGTGATTCTCCGTCTTTCGATTAAGTTGAGTCGACTGTTTTTTACATTGCCTTCCTGTTCTTTTCGTGTCAGGGTACAGAGCGTGGCAGTGGAACTTCTGCGGCCCTTCTTCACCTTCCTGCTGGTGGAACCTCAACAGTCTGACCACTATGCTGGGGCACGTGCAGGATTGCAGCGCCTCCTGGTGGCTGTATATCGGACAAGCCCAGATCAGCAAGCGGCAGAGATGGTGGGGCTTATCTTGCAGCTGCTGCCCAAAATACCTGTATGTACTGAATGAGTCATTAGTACGCTAATATTACCAAGACTGTATTCAGACTAAAGGTGGTTAATGGGTGTACGCCATCGCTGCCACCAGCAATAAGAAATGATTAGGTTTTAGTGATCAGTTTGAATATTGTCTAATAATTTTTGAAATTACAATATCAATATGGCCCCCAAATAGTGAAATAACTTTAAAATCAGATTTCTCACCCTGAAAACATATACTAGACACCACAACCGCCATTCTACTTTACTTATAAGAGAAATTATGATGCATTATAAATTTTGGTTCTAAGTCACAGCCATCTTGGCGGCCATCTTGGATTCTGCAAAAGGCAAGCGGATGGCGAGTGGTCTTCTAAAAAATGTGAGTCCTGCCACTGAACTAGAAGATGAGATACTGGAAACAGTTTAAGGGCACGCCCAGGGTATAAAAAAGAGAGGATAGGCATGATGGGTCACTTAACTGATTTGAATTTTGTTCTATCCCTTGCTTCACATCGGGGTGCTTTTTGTTTTCCTTTTAAAGTTCACGAGTATAGGATTTTATGCAGCATGGAAACTTTGCAGACAGTTAGTTTACTGTCCCAGAAAATTGAAGAAAAATTGCCTGTTAAGCATGTTTGAAATATAAAAGCACATCCATCTAAGTAGAGACAGTGTCCACGATCATTATAGACGGGACTTATTTTCTGACGGTAACACGAACTGATAGCGCGACTTGAAGCAATATAACAGCAACATGGCCAGATTAGGGGAGAGGGTAGTGACGAGCAGAGGATAATTATTTCTAAGGCAGCATCCGCTGCAGATATACGTCAAAAGCTTGTAAAAGTAGGCCATTCTTAAGTAGTCATCTCCTACAAAGCTCGCATCCGCTGCAAGGAAAAGGTAGATATAAATAGTTGTGTGATTACGTCATCAAATCTCTCTTCAGAAAGTTAAATATGGATCAGGGAATAAAAGCCAATGTAAGAAACTATATTAACCAGCCATAAGCCGCTGACAATAGAAAGGTAGAAAGTGTAAGTAATGAGTGCTGAGTTGTGGCTTAGGATGCCCGGACAACTTGCATGCATAACAAGTGAGAGTGAAGTACGGGGCTTCGACGTTCTGTGAGTTGGGGGCTTTTAAACTACAGCACTTCCTGTTTGTATTGATTGCAAGGACTTTATTAAAATGTTTTGAGGACGAAAATTGAGTTTCTAAGGTTACAGGCATTATTATGACCATAAAAATCAGATTAGCAAATTGCGTTACACTTTAGTTGATTGTGAATAAATTTAGAATCTGCAGATGTTGGACTCCCAGTTTCAGTAGTTTTTGCGCTGTTTTTCTGAATAGCAACATAACACAAAACAAAAACAGAAAAAAAGAAGGCTGCAGTGATTGAAATGCAATATCGATCTACCTGTTGTCGCCATTACCGAACTCTGAGAGGGTGGCTCAGAAGGAATTAATTTTACATGCCAGGAAAGGGGGAAAAAACGATAAAGGGCTTACGAGAACGACGGTCAACAACCAAGCGATAGAAGTATAGAAAAAGAAGAACTTCTTGTCGCATACGCATGAAACACATTGTTAGATGTGGACAATTCCACTAAAATGCCGCGTCATTTACACTGATTTGTGAAAATTTTTGACTTTATAGCAATGAGCTCTGGTTGCTTCTATGAGGTGTCAACAAATTTTTTAACTGCAAACCGACACTGTTTGCTTAAAGTCACAGTTTTTCAGAAATTGGCGTGACTGACATGGCACTCGGCCAGAATTCTTCAAGCAATTTTTCTTATTAAGGTGGGGATAAAGACGCCGACCCGTTCATATGTTCTTTTATTTATATGTATTTATTTCAGAAATAAATGACCACAAGGAAAAATTTAGTAATTTGAAACAGATACTATGATGGATTACAACAAGATCAAATTTAGATCTCTCACAGACCACCTGTCGGATCGGATTGTTAGTACAGGTTTTCCAGTGTCTAAATAGGTGTCAATCTTTGTTTTTGTAACATATGGACACAATTTTTAATTATATAGATTTATAAAAAATGAAGATGTTCTCTCGAGAAAAAAATGGCAGTCAGTATGTTTTACTCAGAACTTCAAATTTAGACTGAAAGTAATACAATCTTTTCAGGAATCTTAGGCGCATGTATATACTAGCATGGACACCCATTCTATGAATGGGATATTAGGTGACCAAAGTATGATTGTCCTCTGCATGGGCATCATTGCGTTATCATTGTGATGTATCATCTAGCAGCGAAATCTGACCCAGTGTGTGCTCCCGCTCAAGGAAATGAATTAGAAATCACTGAAGAACTACATGTACGGATATATATCCGTCGATATTCTGTTCGACAGCCTCAGTGTATGGCGTCATCAGTGAACGGAAAACAGAATTCGAAATTCTAACCTCATCCGTCAAAAGGGTCTAGTGGGAAGTGGCTCAAACTTGGCCACACATAATTAAGGCAATTTCACACCCTTTTGTGAGCAAACTTTGGCGCTAAACCTGACCTGTCGAATTCCATGCAAGTTGACAGTTTCGACCGAATTTTATGTGCGGCGGCTTCAAAGTTTATCAAGTTCAAAAATAGAGTGCCACACCCCCAGTCGAATCTTAAAATATAGATATCCCAGTAAATGCATTACTTAGTAGTCGCTTGGCACGAGTCTGCAATACACTGGGCCCTACCTATAACCTAAATACTGCTCCTAATTGGAGGGCTAATGTTTTGGCTTCCTAATATTCTAAAGGGACTGGGACACACCTGGGTCGCGACTCCCGAGTGTCATTCTGTTGACATTTTTAGTTTAGCTTCAAGAAGGATTTGAAATTGCAACCTCTTGTTTTACTGAAATTCCTTCCAGCCTAATCACTGTTCATTACATTTGGTCAGTATCCATGACGCTATCAGTTCAATCAGAAGCAGTTGTCTTGTGTTTGGGATATATGCAACAGATGTACAGTCAAGATCATGACTTTGAAGTGTGACCTGATTCCTTTGATTGTCAGGAGGTAAAACATACTTTCTTTGATATTTCTGAAGACCTTCTGTCTAGAAACGAGTTTCTTATTAGTTAGATCCTAACCTTGTTCTGAGGAATTGATTTGAAGTCAAGCAGACAGATGAGATGTTGATCAATGGAAAGATCAGAGAGCCACGGTCGTCCGGGCATCGGCGGCCACAACTCCAGCAATCATTATTTCCTCTTTCAACTTTTCATTGTCTGAGAAATATGATTGGCTGATGCTGTCTGTTGCAGTGCATTTTATTGGCTGATGCATTTGTTTCTTGTGAAACCGAGATCAGATGACTCAGTCACATTAGTATTAAATTAATGTAAACCGAAAGTTAGCTTCACTGGAGTTGACTAACCAGGAACGGTGTGTGGGCGAGAACGACAGCCCGAGAAAAGACGAAATGGGGCTGGGATTAGCCATTAGAAGAGGACGTTACAATGAAAGCAAAAGGGCACCGACAGACATAGCTTGCGTGCAGACTGGTGGAAATCTCTGAGTAAGCTCGGTGGCTCAGTGCACTTTGAAGGATTTGTAAGAAGGTCTCTGAAGCTACATAACATGCGGACGTAAAAGAAAAGTTTTCTTATGTTTAAATAAGGAAAATCCTTCATTTCTCCATGGTAGTTTCAAGTGGCGTGATGAAGGAATATCTTGGATGATTTCTCTTGCATCCGCCCATAGATTTACTGGCTGACTGACTGACTGACTGACTGACTGACTGACTGTTTGATCAAGCGAACACAGAATTCTTCCCCTGTCCCTATTCACTGTGGGGCTGTCTTGTCATATTATATTCACGGAGAAGACTTTTGGTTCGCACATTCTCATGGCTTCAACCATAGTTATATGCCAGGATAATAAATTGGTCTAGGCAAGGCAAATTTGATGAATGAAAATAATCTGTCAGGTCCATTGCTTTGAGGCGGTCGGAAACTGGGCAAATATTGGGAGCCATTCGCGTGAAGATCCTTGACCTTGAACAGTCCGATATAAACTGACTAAATCTGCGAACAAGTGGGGGTGAGTTGCGAGGGGAGGAATGTATAATGTTAACTGTGGGCAGCCAGTCCGTATCGCCGTACATGTACGTCCAGGTCTCTTGACCACGGGCTGGTCCGACCGATATTTACTGATTAAGTCTGCGAACAGCAATAATGTATTCAGTATTCAATATGTCTGTCTTGTAAACACACATGAGTGACAGTAAAAATGAATCTTGTGCGAATAATGTGAAGACTGTGCTGCGCGCCCCCTTCCCCCCTTCCCCCCACAAGCCACCCGAAAATTGATTTGCAGTATGCGTTCATTGAAAGAGTCAAGGCAGTGCCGTTAATGAGGTTCAGTGACTAGACCAGGAATGCCGTTTTGAAGTTTGCCTTTTCACGAGATCAGGTGGCAAACTTTCACCAGATGGCGTATAATTTCACCAGGTGTCAGTTTCATTTAAATTGAGCTTCAAAGAGAAACTGCATTAATTAACCCCATACACCACTTTTTAAAACTAGATCTACCATATAGATCTGTGACCTTGATCTTATGAAATAAATGTAATATTATAATTGCATGAAATAGAAAAGTGTTACGCGAGCCAATCTGTTTGTAAGTGGGTTTCTTTTTTTCCTATGTACACTGTGTGTAGTTTAAAGTTCATACTTACAACGTTCTAGATTTGTTATGGGAACAAAGATTCAGATGTTCATTGTAAAAAAAAATACATGAAAAACATCAATTAAAGCAATTTAAAAAAAATATCCCTTGTAACTCTTCCTCTTCCCCCCCCCTCCCCGTATGACCTCTCTTTCTTAATTCTAAATAATATAGGCTTTGTTTCCTTTTGCGCTGAAAACTGTGCGACCACTGATTGCCATGCTGGCTGGCTGTTCATTAAGCCAAACGCTTTCTGGTATGTCCTACACAAATTTCTTCCTGTGCTTTTTTAATTTTTAATTTGGCAACTTCTGAAGGCGAGATGGGTAGACCTTTTGTATTTTTCTTTTTCTCTCGTCCCTTCCTTCCTCGATTATCCCTCTTTTCACCAGGGTG
>JAWQUT010000005.1:5323010-5338017 GCA_033807755.1 Ellobium chinense
AAAAATCACGAAGCGTGGTAACCCTGCGGTTGACAGAATGAGGTTTTTGCTGACGGTTTATAGGTAGAAACGAGCATGGTATGTCGTTAGTACTTTCAGGGTATTAGGTCACACAGGCTGAAGCATCGTTACATGAAGACTAAAGATACGCTGCTACGCTATGTGGTCAAAATGAGATATTTTCTGTGCATTTTGTGCAATTATCATAACATATTTCTTATACAGTAAATTCTGATGATGAGGTTTATAAGTTTCGTAGTTCTTGTCGCATAAATTTCATATCCTGGCATTGCTCGTACGTGCAACTTTACATCTTTATCTCGCTAGCAGACCAGATCACTCGGTCATTTTCTCAGCTCCTGGGAAGCATATTATAATACCTCTGCCGTATTACAAGCACCGAGCAATAGTTCTGTCGAACAATATCTTTCATTGCTTACATCAAGCATAATAGACATTAATAACTACAGAGTTTTACGGTACTATTGTTCAAACATTTTCTCCCCCACCCTTCCCTCCCCCCTTTTTCAACCATCCGAAAACAAACCGACCCATGAAATTCTGTCAGATGTCTTTGAGGATAGACGTGCAGTTTATACTGCAGCGATGTTGTTGCTAAGATTTCGGTGAAACTGCGAATCTCAGGAAGGTGCTGAATGAGGTGGATATTGAACCGATATATGTTTTGTTTGCTTGTGTCTGTCTCAGTGTTTTTGGTTGTTGTTTTTTTTAGCAATGCTGTTTGGCTGCACCGATTGGCACTTGCAACAGAAATGTCTCTCTCCGTCATAAATTTGATTGAGTTGTGTCATGTCGTGAATGCATGCATTACTTCACTGCTTTCATTTGGGCAAATCCAGGAAAGCACGTAGATTAGCCAGCAGTGCTAGAAATAAGAAACTATGTCTTCTTTAATGTTATGGCACTTGCGATATTCTGCAGCAATGCTGAAAAACAAACAAACAAACAAACATACACATATATACAAACAAAGAAACTCTGATGCATTCTTCCCACTTTTCTGGTAATAGTTACATGCTACAGATGGCTTATGTGGACTTTCTGTGACTATGTGGATATAGGGGACCCTCATGAAAGCATAAGGTGATCGACAAAAAGCTGTTTGGTCTATGGGTTGTGGATCCTTTCCCTCATGGAACATAATGTCAGTATCGCAGGTGTGCCGTATCTTGGCCGTTACTGTTACGCTGTTGGGTAAATGTTTAATGTCCAATGTGGGCCCTAGGTCCCTGTGGAAATACCCTTTCAAAATAATACGTCAGCACGGAGCAGCGAAGCCGAATGGTGGCGGTGTTGGACTAAATATCAAAAGATCGTGGGTTCGATTCCAGGCCACGATCACATCGCACATGACTTGGGAAAGTATTTTATTCATATTTATCCCATTCCAACTGTCTGTAAAATGGGATCCTGGCTAGGGCAGTGGAACATACTATCAAAATGATAGTGAACGACTAGGACACTTCACAGGGAATTGAGAAAGTTCTATAGTAATCAGGCCTGCTGGGATAATAATGTTGTGAAGTCGCGCGAACGTACATCAGCCTGGATTGGAGATTTAATAAGCCACATTATTGTCATCATCATCACCACCACTATTATTTTTATTACTAATACTGTAAAATTGCGCCTGGTTTTCACCAATTTATCACTTTTAAAATTCCTTTCTGTCGTTCTTCCTTCTCCCGCCCACTCTAATCCTCATGCGCAATACTTGACTCTCCCTTTCAACTTTATATCCTTCTATACGTCAATCCTATGACAGCTTTAAAACTGAAGTCATAAAATTTTCAGTGGGCAATCTCTTACCAACATCGCACCCAAATCCATGATGCGTCTCTAGAGAGAGCAGTGCTTGTCATGAGCACATTATTCTTGATATGCCATGTCACATTTTCAGCTGGTGTTGCTCATTCAACCATCGTTGCTAGAATACAGCTTATTCACTCAGTCACTCACTCACTCACTCACTCTCACTCACCCACCCACCCTTACTGACTGACTGACTGACTGACTGACTGACTGACTGACTGACTGACTGACTGACTCACTCACTCACTCACTCACTCACTCACTCACTCACTCACTCACTCACTCACTCACTCACTCACTCACTCACTCACTCACTCACTCACTCAACCTTTATCAACCGTCAATACTCTCAAGCTTTCTGGCACTCTCATATATAGACTCTTTCATAAAACAGACAAAGGGAGGACAGGGAAAAAATTAGCGTAGAGACAGAGATTGATCAGGTTTCGATCCTGTGTGCAGTTTTAATTTGATAAAAGCTTTGAAATGCATTTAAAAGTTTTAAGGTCGAAAAGGCATTCTAGGAACACATGTAGACTATGTCCTTTATCATATACATTATCTACATTCTTGACAATCACGATATGGTACATAGTATGCTACAGAAAACCAAGAGGAAAGAAAACGACAGAATGTTGCTGACCTTGCCCGTGAATGAATGAGGTTTGCCGTAATTGAGGTGGTCTTTGCGGAAGCATTGATTACCCCCGAGGCTGAATTTCAATTTTAAATTTGGTAACGGCAACTTGTTAGCCTAAAAGCCAGTAAATTTATTCTGTCAGTCTCCGAGTATGTGTCTCTGTCTCCAGTTGAGGTCTTCTTTCTATTAACAGAATCAGTTATATAGTATTTCTCATTCAGTCTCTGTCCTCGAGGCCTGTCTTGGAGTCTGTCAAATTAAGACTGAAGTTTTGGAGTCGTTTTTTTGTGGGTTTTTTTTTGCCAAATGAAGTTCTTTGCATGACATGAAAGCATAATATGTGTGGCTGCATTAGGTGAAAGAATCTTTGACGCAGCTTTTATAGAGATATAGTTGTATGAAGTGGCAGGGAATCACCTCACGCAATGGGCTGAAGAACAATTTGATACTGTATAGAATTCATCTAATATGCCTCATAAAGAGGCTGGAAGGCCCTGTTTACCCTCACAGCTTGATATCACAGTTCTTAGTCGAACGACCTATGCCTTGTTTTTGGCTGCAAGATCCTTGCAGTCTCAGACGGTGATGTGTCTTGATTTCCGTGATGAGCATTGTAATCATGGCACCAGAGCCACTTGGTGCCCTCCATACCGTGACATCTTATTTTAATATAATCTTACAGCAATACAATGTATTGTTAATAATATTCACAGTACCAGTTTTCAGGAACAGCAAATTGTCGGAAAACCGAAAATCAGATGGAATAAAACAGTATTTTAACATGTAAGCATGTAGGAAAAATGACAAAGCAATTTTCATGTTGAAAAAATCCTGACGGTTGATCTTAGTGACTAAAAAATGTTGCCGTCAGCTACTGCTATCCCTGTTGTATTCTTCGAGACAAGAGGCAATGAGAAGAGCAAGTTTAGCTTTTCGGTGACAGAAACAGTTGGCTCCATGGAAATGTACTTTGCCCACACCACAGACTTCGGTTTGAGATCTCAAGAGAAGGAAAACACAATTACGGTGGTTCGAAAGCAGTTGACTTGAAATTAGGTGTACATCAGCTCACATTCTTGCACAGGCAGTGTTGAAGCTCGAGCCTGATCAGTGAGAATCCTTCACGCTGAGTATTTGTTCTTACTAAACTAACCTTCCACTAGAAGGAAACTTTTAGCAGGGCGAATAATTCTTTTCTTTCTTTCTTTCTTTCTTTCTTTCTTTCTTTCTTTCTTTCTTTCTTTCTTTCTTTCTTTCTTTCTTTCTTTCTTTCTTTCTTTCATCTATCTTTCTTTCTTTCTTTCTTTCTTTCCTTCTTAAATAGATGGTTCTCGAAAGAACCAGACATTCTGGGCGATGGTACCATGTCCTCTAGAGACCTTTGAGTTGACACTCCGTATTCTACTTGAAGACACTACCAATTGGACGGAAGACTCTCTAGAGTCTCAGCCTTTGGCTATGTTGCAAGGCCTTAAAAGCCAAATTGTGGACCGACCTATTGAGAGTCTCTCTCTTCATTTAATAGACACTCTTGTGTTTACATCTTGCTTTCATAGAACGTATGTTTTCTTGTTAGCAATCTGTCTGAAACAGCGCTTTCAAGGACTTTTTTGTTGTTGTTGGCAGCAATAGTGCTAAATTATCGAAATCCGAGTGACCTGGGCATTTGTTCTTGTCTGTTCCCGCACTTTGCAATCCTTTTAGTCTGTGTGAAAGCATCCCGTCTACTTAATTCTGACCCTCAACCCAATTTCACTTCAAGAGGTTGATACAACACAAATTCTGTAGAGCTATGACTGTTTATTTTGCAGTAAAACACAGTCTACTCTGCTTATTCGCAGTGTGGGTAATGGCAACATTCGATAAATCACAATGTTTTCCTCACAACAGAATGCTACATTTCTATATGAAAAGTTATTGGATAATAGTAACTCCTTTCAATCGCAGCTTTTTGTGAGCCCGAGATGTTTCGACTAAGCGAGTTGACTAATACTGAAATCAAAGTCTCGCACAGAAAGTATGTTTACAAAGTATACAGTTCATTCGAAGAGTATGTCTCTGAATGATCTCTTTTGCTATTACTCTATGGGATCTTTGTTACTGTCACTCTCTTTTTCATCTTGTTCCACTGTGCTTGCTGATAGTAAAATAATGTGCCCATTGTCTGTTAAGTTAGACTATTGTTGCCGTATGTATGTCTGTAACCACATGATCAAAGTGCATGTTGTAGCGAGAGCGTATTAATGTTGTATGTCACACGATGCCATCTATCTCTCAGTAATGATAATTAATCGAACAGCGACACGGTTAGACCGAATATGTGGAAAATAATGTGTTCCAAAACGGTGGTAAGCTTCCTGGTCTGGCTACTCTAGAATTCTTCAAAAATTACCCTAGAAAGCCTCATGAATGTTATTCAAGAGCTTGCACCTTTACGATCTCATACCACGGTAAGAATTACATTAATGCATCGGTGCTGATTACATCCTTACTGGTGTTCAACAATTGCTGTAATTCTTGCGTTGGTAAGAGATCCCATTGTTAATGCGCATGTTCTCAGTTGTCACAACAAAACCTTTGGCCCTGTGTTGCCGCTCTGGTCATGTGCTTTTTTCCTACAATGAGAGTATTTTTCCCCACACTTCCTCTACGAACAATGTTGAGAAAAATCTTGTGGAAAAAAATCCAAGTGTATTTTAAAAACTTTCTTACCCTCTTAGCACTGTATTTCACGAGCGAAAAGAGATCCTCCCCTACGTAAGGGAAAAGGGCCTTTCATGGAACCATTTTATTTTACCTTATGGTAAGGTGAATATCCGTACGAATGGCAGCACAGTTTGGGTTCTTTTCATTTGGCCCCGGCCGGGAGGATTCCGAGTGCAATGAAATAATTGGGATGGGGAGGAGGAGGTGGTTAGGGAAAAGGGGCTCCCTGCGGAGTGGTTTTCTGCATGCAGGCTGTGAAACTTCCGGAACTCTGGGGCAGTGACAATAACGACATAAATGGGCTTCCCCTCCCCCTCCCCCCTCCCCCAAATTTCACTTCTTCGGATGTCAAGGACATCATCAATAATGCTTCATGTTGGTACCATTTTGTAAAGAAATGAGGTCAGTCACAGCAAGAAAATTTTACCTCCCCTAATCAGTGCCAAGTCACATTGAATTCTCGTAAGGGGCCAATTATTTCATGAAGAAATTAGATTTATAACTGTCGCATGGACTGCTCTTCGTGTTCCTCGCGGAAAAAAATGTGGACTAAAAATCGAATATGACGTTTTTAACGACAGAAATGGGACATCAGAAAGAGGCGTCATTGACCTAGATCTACTCCTAGGTTGTTTTTTATTTGTCAAATGCTGACAAATGATGTGCGACCGGTTCTCCAGCCATCGGGATGCGTAATATTAACCCTAGACGGTCAAGGGAATGTGGAATAAATTTTTGAGGCATCGGAAATCGTTGAATTTGGAGATTTCTTGTCAGGTGTAATGAGTACTGTCATCCATCACTTCTATATTAATATGTTTCGGGGGAAAATGCGCTCTCTGAATAAGCGCCCAAAGGGAAAAGAGAGAAAACAGAGTAGCTCATCCTACGTTCTGTCTATCCGTCTCCGTACGCAAACACAGATACACGCACACATTCGCACACACATCTATTCACACACACACACGCCCGCACGAACGCACACAAACGCACGCAGACATACACCCACGCTCATACACGCATTCACACACACACACATTCGCACACACACACACTCTCGCACACACACACACACGCACACACACATGCAAACAAACACACGTTCACGCGCGCAGTCACACACATATTCGTACACACATATTCGTACACACGTACATTCATACACACATACAGACACACTTACTTATACACACACATACATACTCACACACACACACAACACACACACACACACACACACACACACACACACACACACACACACACACACTCCCTCACTCATTCATATACATACACACGTTGCAATGCGTTTATATAGGAATCAGCTATGACGCCAACTTGTTCTAAAGAAAGAACTTCATGACTGGAAGATAATAAGTCTGTCTGTCTGTCTGTCTGTCCGTCCGTCCGTCCGTCCGTCCGTCCGTCCGTCCGTCCGTCCGTCCGTCCGTCTGTCTGTCTGTCTGTCTGTCTGTCTGTCTGTCTGTCTGTCTGTCAGTCAGTCATCCAAATGACACGCATAAAGCAACTTTACCGAATGGAAATGTAACTTGCTTTTTTTTCTTTTTGCATTTTCCCATCCTGATAGGTGGAGAAGAAGGAAAGCATTCTTTTCATCTCCCAGCTAGTGGTGGATATGGCCTCAGCAATCAGTGACAGACTAACTACGGCCAAGCACAGCGGCACCGACCTTGGAGAGAGAGATAGTGACCATTCCATCTCCAGATGGGTTTCCTTAGCTACTGACTTCTTGCCCTTGGGGCTGGAAATCTTAATGAAGTGTATCACAGTTGGGGTCAGCTTTGGCATGCTCTTGGAGGAGTTGACTTCTTTGGCACAGTTTGGTAGTGGAGTAAGTACTTTTGTAATACTTTAGGTCTGTTGTTAGCATACATGTGTGAGAATCAGTTTGGTGCACGCATTCTCTTTCCCTCGTTATATTGGCTTAAGCAATAGTGCATTCATCTTATCCATCCGTCCGTCCGTCCTTCTTCCCTCACCAACCTACATCTACAAAAGTGAAGCCATCATTTTCTTCAATAACGTTAACAGTAATGACTAGACATTTTTCAAACCCTGCAACAGCAAACATCATGACATGGAGCATAATCATGATAAATTTCAGCCCTGTGATGCAACTTATCGAACTATTCTGCAGTGGGCACACATACCGTGCACAGCGGTCAGAGGGGGTTACTTAGTGGATTTGAATGAAATGATTCAGAAATTTTAAAGGACACTTAGACATAAAAAGGCACGTAGTAAATCAACACAAACGATTTAGTTACGAGGTTTACGATCAACCCGACCCTTTTTCAGAAACATTTATGCTATGTGTCATACAATTGTAACAAAGGCGATGGAGGTCTGTTGAGCTACATTGCAATTGTGTATACAGAGGAAAGAAAAAGGAAAATTGCCTTTTTTTTTTTTTCATTTAGTGGAACCTGTGTCGACTTTCATCATCCGTGACACGGAATTTTTAAAAATAAATGTGGTACAAGATTTACTAAAAAATGCACTTCCCTTTAAATTGTCCTTTCTGAACGGGCGAGTTGGGTCAAGAATATCATAACCGTCGACAGAGTTGTGAACATTTTTAGTTTTGAACAGTTCCCATCCTGTCTTAACTTCAGAACTCATGGTAGTTACAACTTAATGAAAATGGATAAAATGACATGTTTAACCCTCAAAGACCCACTGTGCTTTATATGGCACATGAGCTTGGTGTTTCCAAGTGATATGTAGACATGACTCCTCGAAGAACCAAAGTACAATGGCACATGTATTACTACATAAAATAAATAGTCTATACAGACAGTATAAAAATTAGGTCGAAAATATCTAAACCATTTACTCAAAACATCTAAAAGAACCGGTTGTGTCACTATAGTGACGTTACTACTCTTGGGGCTTAGAGGGTTAAGGAAAAAACTCTTACAAATGCTTCATTATGATAGTCAAGTTTTTTTAATCATAAAAATACTGGCGCAATATTTTTTTTATTCTGAAATATAGATTTTTGAAATATACATGAGAAAGTTTATCGTTTCCATATTATGCAAAGTAAGTGGGATAATAGTTCAGTGACATTTCCAGGATGTCGGTATTTAGTGACTTTGTTATAATGTTGTCTGTAAAGCTCTTATAATCTTATGGCGAAATTGGCGGGTTCACCTTGAGTGTGTTTATTCACCCTGAAGCTCTCATAATAGCAATACGTAGAGAAATACTTACATCGTATGGACACATTAAAAACAAAAAATGACGGTGCCATCCAAAAAAAAAACAACAACATAAATTCTTTTAATCGAGAATACTAAGGCTGCCATCCAACTTAGCGTAAACGGAAACGGTGACATGTCAGATATTATGGGCGGTAATGGCGCAATAAATCGATTTCGGCATAATAAATAACTGGCCAGACTGATATACCGTGTACATCTTATATAAACGTGACCGGTCCTATGCGAAGACCGACGATACATTGGTCTAGTAGGCATTGCATGAAAATATCCTCTTATCTTCTTAATATTGCAGTGGGAGATTATGGTGATGGTGGTGGTCAATCAGTGATTATGGCCACGTGCGGCTGGACGGAGATAAATGGGCAGAATGGCAGGAATTAGTGAGGACACAAAGAAAATAATGTACAGTCATTCCGCTAATGGAACTGCGCGTGAACCTGGACAAAGTTGTGATTGAAAGGAGATCCACTTGTTCACTGACGTTTATATTGAAATATATCATTTGGTTATGTGATAAATGATGAGAATAAGCAGAAGCTCTCATTATCCACATTGCGGTTAAGTGAAGTCGACTGTAATAGTTGTCGGACAAGCTAGGAGCGATAATTGGATGAGAAAGAGGCGGTGATACTGGTGCGTGATGTGGTGATTTGCATTTTTAAGCTCCATGCACTGAAATTTAGCTGGCTCATCCTTTGCACTGAAGTTTTACGGGCCCGGGAATCCCTATTTACGGTACACGTGTGACTGGAATGTGTAAAAGTAGCAGCTGTCTAACGTCTCTCGCTACTGGTCACGTAGTATAGTCTAGTTAGCCAGTGCCATGAACTCCCAACTGTTTGATAGCTCAAGTGGTCAGAACTCTAGACTTGAGAACCAAAGGTTGGGTGTTTGAGCCTCATTGCGAGCATTTTTTTTTTCGTTTTTTGTTTTTCGTTTTAATGAATGAGGAATGTAAAGAAGCAGTCTATCCAAAATATTGCCAGTAGTATCCACATGCCGTCTGAGGCATTATAAACATATATGTATTGTAAACAGCAGAGTTATAGCAGACCCACTTTATATACAAACGTAACAATACAGTGTTAGAAGGGGGGGGGTGTCTTCCGCTTCTTTTGTTGCCTCGCTCTCCGAGTAAGAAAGTTTCCTATCTATCTAGGAAGCCCGAGAAAATTCCTTTTTTATTTTTGGACGTCTCAGAACTTGGCTTATGAGATTAAACACCCCTGGTGAAAGTAAATGCCATAAAGTTGGGTTTTTTTTTATTCTGGAGACGTAAAAACAAGGACAAAATAATTAGGCAGTTCACAACCGTGATAACAAAACAACGACAAAATGCAGCCACCTTTGATTAAATGAAATCAAAACGGCGATGGTAAAGGAAATAAAAACAGCAATAGGAAAGGAAAGATTGTCGCAGTTGAAAGATTATATCTCTAAATTAGAGTTGTATGACTTTTCTTTCAAAATGACGACATATATATCTCGAGGAAAATAAAACAGTGTACTTGATTAGGCAATGGTATAGTCTTGTAGCTATAATATCAAAAACTATCGGAGTGACTGTACTGGCTGCAATTAATTCCGAATTACTTTCCCTATCCGACCGCCAGGTTTTTGTTTTCACTCTATGCATACTAAACTTCACACACACCGATTCTTCTTTGTTTACAACAATGTCTTTACATCTCTGTGTACAGAATGTACAGTTTAAACAGTCTGGATAATCGCAGCATCCATTAAATCCCATCATTTTCTGCGTAAGAAAATTTTATAGTTCTGTGTAAAAGCCGCTGGGTAATCGCAGCTCCCTTTTATCGCAATTATTTCTTTGTTCCCGATAAGTTGCGATTTAAGCGGAATTTACCTTATTATTGTAAGGTGTGATGATTTTACTTTCTGTCATCCCATTGTTTCTTCCAGGCTGGTCACGTGAACACCAACCTGTTGCTCCTGAGTGAACTGCTGGGATCTTCCACAGTGAATACCTGTCCTCAGCTCGTGGCCCTCGGTACGACCTTTTATTTCTTACATCAGTTTAATCTGACTTACACTGTGCTTTGAAAATGGCTTTAAGTCAGACTTTGTCCATGTTTGAAATGGAGTACCATGGTGTTCAGGAATCACAGCCCATGTTGACATGTTAAAAACTAATTAAAAGTCTTTAATATTGTCCCGTCAAAATTGCGATTGTGAAGATATACGCTGATTCTTGTTGCTTTGTCATAAACACGCTTCCCATGCATTCCCTCAGAATGGTGAAATATGACTCAGCGCATTTTCAAAGCACAATGACCTTTTTTTCACCCCTAACTTGTCCTGTTTACATATACAATCAGACATGTTCAGATTTAGAACAAGCAACTAATTATTCCAAGTTTGCAAGTCCTGCACACACACGCGTGCATACATTGTATACCGGGTTTGGGAGTCCTCTTCCTCTCCCACCTCTCCCTTCCCACAAACAAAAAACAATTCACTCGATTCAAAATCCAGTAACGTCACGAGTATAAGAAAATGGGATGACGTTTTGAGCACATAAACAGACAGATAACCTATAGCTGGTGCAAGTGTGGTTAACCTCGGTGCTATATTTTTGTCATAGTGAGAAAACATTGTCATGTCAAAAAAAAAAACGTGTCGGGACCAGTGTGTCTGACGCGCATCGCGGGTTCTGTTTTTAAACGTGTGCTTTCATTTTTTTTTTCTTACCTGAGGCATAACTATAGCACTTATATATGAAATTTGCAGTGATAACGGACATCTCTCTGCTAATATGCGCCACTTTTTCACTGCATAATTGATATGATTAAGTTTTGTACTTAAGTAAAGGCTTTAGTTGGGGACAGCCGGCGCCCAGTGCACATAAAATCTGTCACTGGGCGGGAAACAAAATATTCCCCCAAAAATTTAATTGTCTTTTAGTTGTTTTTTTTTTTTGGCCTTGCATGTTCCTGCTCTTACCCCAATTTTTGAAACACGCCATGGTTGCTTTGTGGCTTGAAGCTGTCGGGCACGATGCGGCCATAAATACGTAAACAGGATATGAAGGCTGTGGTGCTCGCCAATACCAGAACCTCATGGATAATGTTTTGCCGACGAACGAAAAAAAGAACCGTAAAAGTTCGCATGGCGTTCGGGAATTTCTGATTTTTGGATGCCGGAGATTGCCAACGTTTTCATCACTGCCATGCGAGCGAGGCAAGAATCTTTCACCTACCATTAACCTGTAAACACAATCCTCGCAGTTCTTGCCTGTGTTGCTCGTCATAAATGAAAGCAGAGGAATGAGAAATAATATACACATGGATACAAAGGAATCTTGATTAGTTTGGTAGCGGCTGGATACTACTTGCGGGCAGTATCGTTTCTAAGTATTAATGCTTTCTTAACTCAGCAGTTGCGATGTCCATGTCGAAATTCAGGTTTTGGTTTTGATTGATTGATTGATTGAGTTTGTGTTTTACGGCGTGTCAGCACGATTACGATTTATACCATTTCGATATTTTCGATAATAGGGCGACAGTTCGTCTTCAAAGGTACAACAAGCATTTCCATCACTCTCGATACTTTGTAACTTTGGCCTAGATCTAGACTGAGCATCAGAGACAAAACCGAGTCGATGCTTTTGATATTAATAACTCCAAGGCTATATATTGCGATACCTAGATCTAAAGGAGTACTTCAGGTTTCAAGCTAACATCAATAGATACCTGGAGGAATTGAAGACATGGCATGGGTGTGAGATATTATTAATTAAAGATATGACATAAAACGGGAAACGAAGTTTGAAGGGAAATAACTTTCTTTTTCTAGGGACAGGAACATGAATTAAAAGACATAAGTATTCTTTTACGAGCATAACCATAGGCCAGGGACTGCATGAAACAAACACGGCCGGCATTGCTGTTTGTCACTTCTGTTTCCACTCAGTTCTTCTCTACCATGCGGCACTGGGATGCCAAAATGGCTTAAGTTGGACTCAGGTAAGTGTACAGTGTCGCTTATGAGATCAAGACTAATGGTGCCATATTTAAAAAGAAAAAATAAAAGGAAATTGCGTTAGTATATTGCAGCTGCAAAAATATACGTTGACTTTTTTTTTTGCTTCGCCCTAAAAACGTTTTACGCACATTCTCTCACAAGTATAAACAATGACTCAGGCCATTTCCGAAGGACAGCGAGGCATGGTGGTTTTAGAATGATATTCTTGTTGCCTTGATGGCTCAGACCCGAAGTACAGGAACACAGCAGATCTCCGCAAACGCTTCTGAGCAAGGGGGCTAACTCAGGATCCTTGGCATGGGAAAGATGCGGGGCTCCCTCACAGTTTGAAATTCTACCACAGCAGGTTTAATATTAAGAAATATTAACCTCTATCCGACTTTTTCTTATTCTCTCCCACTCTTTCTCCCCACCCACCTCTCTCTTTTTCTCTCTCTCTCTCTCTCTCACTCACTTTCTCTCTCTTCTGGCTCCCTCTCTCGCACACACCTCTTTCTTGTTTTCTCCACGAAAAACTTGTCTCGTTTACCGATGGGGGATCCCAAGAGGTAGAGCCTGGGCACGTGCCGGTGCCTAAATCCGCCCCTGACACTGAGTCCAAATCAGGTGAACCAGGTCAGTGCACTCGCTAAATGAAGATAAGGCCAAGACAAGGTTTTCAACACTGATCTACATTAAGAACGGCGTTGAAAAGAGCCAAGGTACAAGATTGGAACACAGCAGGTCTTTGACGCTAAGCACGAACATACGGGCAGTGTATCTTAATGCCATGAAGAAATAGCGTTTGTTAAAAAAAAGAATGATTAAAATAAGCCCTGTTTATATAAACTAGCCAGATTCTTCAGTCCTGTGAACCAGGAAGGGCGTGCCGCTGACACCACCATTTCTTTTGTATATATTTCGTGTCGAATCTTGTTTTCTGTGGCGCAATTAATTTTTGATAATGGACATCTTGACTGGGCCGTGGGGAGTGGGGTGGGGGCGGGGAGGGTCTGCGAGGCCTTGGGTACGAAAAAGGGATATGGCCTCTTTTCATACCATGAACTTTTGGGACAAACTCTGATATGGCATCAAGTTTAGCTATAGAAAATGAACCTTCGTCTTAATTTTGCCCACTCTTTCCCCTCAATGCCGGCTGTCTGTCTTTCCCCTTCCCTCTTTTTCTCTCCATGATTTTTTTTTTGGTCATGTTACTGTTCGAGGCCCCCTTCAAGCGTGACCATGCCTAAATTGGTCACTGATCACGACCAGCATAACGATATTGACTCACTATAATCTCCATAATATCTCATTAAGATGGAGGAGTAAACAATTAGTAATATGAACGCCCTTTCACTATGACTCTCGACTGTTCTGTTTCTAATGCTGTTGGCCCTCAGATTCTTGTTCACTTGCTTTTCTTTGGATGTTTCTTATAATATTACTTGTCAGGCCTGAAGAATGTTGGTACATGAAACGTCGATTCTTGCTATGTCAATACATTTATTATATATTTCACGAGAAGTTTTATATAGAATCTGGGCGGAACCATTCTTAAGTTTTAATGTTGATAGAGTATGAACAACTTGGTCATTATGTCGTCTGACCCTGGGGAGGATGGACGACAGAGCTCAGACTACTGCGCAGCAATAAAGGGAGGAAAATCTTCTCAGTTGCCTTTAATGAAATCATCTGGGCTCTCAAGATAAAACTCTCATAATGTGGAGTTTCGCATTATCAAACCATTTATAGAGATCTATATGTTTTATGTAATAGGTTGTTCGTAATCGTTTCTCGTATTAATTGTAGTTCAAAACACTCAATATTGAAATAGGATTGTTATGATTGAAAAGCCAGTTTCTGATACGGGCATAGGCCTTTTATTACTACAAACAGCAAACTTAAGCAGTTCAATCTTTGACCTGTGAAATCTTGTCAAGGCAAGCAACGCAATTATTATTTCAGCAAATTCAAAACAACGACTGGCATTATACGGAGCTTTGCAAAAAAGAGTTAGTGTTAAACTATAAGAAAGTCTCTCTTAAATAACAAAAAACTAAGCCCGCTAGGCAGCTTGTCATTGAGCAAAAGTCACTGACCCATCAAAATATCAGATACTTGTGATGGATGTAGGCAGCCCTGTAATGTATAGGTGTTACATGAACTTAGCTTTACAATAGTACTATTTGATGATATTCATTAAGGTTCTGAGACAAAGAACATGAACCTCCCATCAGATCAGAGCCATCCTGGCAAACAGATCTGTATCTAGACTATGTCACTGGAAGGTGAAATCTGTGCCACGTACCAGCTGGCGTTCTTTCCTACATTACCGCTTATACGTCAGTAGAGATCAGACCACGCTCATGACAACAGTGCGCACAAATCACGTGCCACGTGGACAGTCAGTATAAGTCATTTTTTATTTAACAAACGTAACAAATGTATTGACATACAATCAGATTAAACAAGACCACGTCATTTCAAGACATTATTAGCTGTTAACAAGTTTATATTCGCCATATTTATTCGTCTAGATTGTAAATTATACTTTTGCTCGAAAAATTGCTTCTTTGCTCTAGAACTCTCCCCCCCC